>CAKALU010042580.1:0-12593 GCA_916700995.1 Hozukius guyotensis
AGACAGACAGACAGACAGACAGACAGACAGACAGACAGACACACTTGCTTTATAGTTAGTCTGTCAAAGCTTCAACTGAACTTTGCTTTAATGTTTTGAATCTGACAGTAAATCAATGATGTGTAACTTTGCTCCTCAGGATGACCTGCTGTCTCTGAAAGTGGGGAGTGTCCTGCATCACCTCAGCATCAAGAGAGCGATCCAAGTGCTCCGACTCAACAGCTACGAGCCCAACTGCTTGCGTCGTCGGCCATCTGACGAGGTGCGTTCACTTTAACATCACCTGAGAAATTAGCAGCCTGTTTGACCCACTCATTATATAACATAAACCTACTCCATTTCTAACTCCTCTTTCTGTGCTTCCTGCCCACAGAACAATATTTCTCCAGCAGAGATTTCCCAGTGGACCAACCACAGGGTGATGGAGTGGCTGCGATCTGCGGACCTCGCCGAATACGCTCCCAACCTGAGAGGCAGCGGCGTGCACGGAGGCCTGATGGTGAGACGGTCTTCCTGGTAAAACAGGAGATTCTCTCCCGTAAGCATCCACTCCCTAATACCTCTTCCTCTCTCTTCAGGTTCTGGAGCCACGCTTCAACGCGGAGACCATGGCTCTGCTGCTGAACATCCCCCCCAACAAGACACTGCTGCGCCGCCACCTCGCCACACATTTCAACCTGCTCATCGGCTCAGAGGCCCAGCAGCTCAAACAGGAGTGTCTGGAAAACCCCGACTACACTCTGCTTACTGCCACCACCAAGGTCAAGGTAACGCCAGACTCCACGAGGACAGACTGTCAACTCTTACTGCTAGAACTTCAATTACTGCTAGAACTTCTCTTACTGCTAGAACTTCTCCTACAGCTAGAACTTTTCTTACAATTTTCCCTTTAAATCTTAAAACGTTGTTTACAGTTGTGCAGCCACAGAAACCATTAAGACATGAAGTTATTGAAAGGTTAAAGATTTTAATTGTTAAAAACTGGAACCCTGAGCGATATTCCTGTTTGCATATCTAAACGTAACTATAGAACACTGATCTGCTGTATTTCATTGGTCTCTTTCTCTCTCTCTCTCTCCTCGTTCATACCAGCCGAGGAAACTGTCATTTGGTAACTTCGGCAGTCTGAGGAAGAAGAAGCAGGAGGAGAGCGAGGAGTACGTGTGTCCGATGGACGTGGAGATGCCAAAGGGACGAAGCTTTCAGAAAGGCTTCGAGCTCCAAATCTACGAGGACGACCTGGACCGGTTAGAACAGGTATACCTCTTAAATCATCAACAATTACATATCTAATATCACATGTACAGGATATCTGAACTCTACGCATGTTTAAGGCTTTTATTATTATGTGCATTATATGGAAGAAAAACATTTTTAATTTGCTCTTATGTTTTTTATTTTGTGTACGTTGTGATCAGTGTTGCCTGGAAGGTTTCAGATCTTTAGTATAAGAGGTGAACTCAAAGGGGCTCTATGTAAGAATCAGAAATGTCTTGTTAACAGCGACACCTGTGGCCGTTAAGTCAACGACAGTCAGCTTTCTGTTGCTCGCGCTTATGCTCGTAAACGAAGGTCCCTCCATGAATCGAAGGCCCGGCCGATGTTGATCCTAGTTTTCCCCCCGACGTCGGTCACATTCCTGTTTAGCAAGACTTGAGCAAGATTTTCCCGGCTTAAACGGTTCCGGGTTCATCACATTAAAATCAGTCTACAGGCTGAGAGAGGAAACGCAGAAAGTCACGGAAGGTCTCATTTCTTAGGTTACAACTAGGGATGCACCGATACCACTTTGTTCAGACCGAGTACAAGTACTTACATTTGTGTACTCGTCGATACCGAGTACCGATACCGAGTACTTCTCTGTGCCAAAAGACCCTCGTTAACAGCCAGCTGGAGGGTGTGAGTGACACACGGCAGGCTGGGGAGTCCCGCATACGAGGCGGTGCGCCGCCACCAGCTCTAGGTCGGCTTGGAAAGGCTCGGGGCGAAGGTGCTCTCTGGGGCCGTGGACAAAGTGTCACCGAGGCGGACTGTCCTCAGTGCGCGCCAACCGCGTCGTGCCCCCAGGGCGGGGCTCGGCCCACGTAAAAGGCGCCAGGGGTCTGCGGCGATGTCTGCAACCCACCCGACCCGTCTTGAAACACGGACCAAGGAGTCTAACGCACGCGCGAGTCAGAGGGTGCAAGCAAAACCCCGTGGTGCAATGAAAGTGAGGGCCGGCGTGCGCCAGCTGAGATGGGATCCCGGCCCAGCGGGGTCGGTCGCACCACCGGCCCGTCTAACCCACACCGTCGGGGAGGTGGAGCGTGAGCGCGTGCGATAGGACCTGAACGATGGTGACGAGAGGTTAACGTCACTCTGCCGTAAAGTAGTATCGGAGCCGTTGTATCGGAGCCGTTTTGCGAGTACGAGTACATGAGCACAGTATCAGACCCGATACCCGATACTGGTATCGGAATCGGTGCATCCCTAGTTCCAACCTGTTCACACACTGGCAATAAAAAACGATTTATCTGTGTAGAAAGTTCCATACAGTCCCTTTAAGTTTCTCTACTCTGTTGGCGTTCTCTGTTTATTGAGTTTGAAAGCTGTGTCTTGTCTCACAGATGGACGACTCCGAGGGAACCGTGAGACAGATCGGAGCGTTCTCTGAGGAGATTCAGAACCTGACGGTGAGAATCTAAACGTTGACCAGGATACAGGCAGCATGTTGTACTCATTGATGATATTGTTTAACGAGCTTTAATAATCTGTTTTCTGTACCGTTTCCTTTTACCAGAGCATGCTGAAAGATGACGAATTCTTCAAAGAGGCTTCAAACTCAGACGAGGACTCCTCCGTCGCATGAGAGACCGTCGGCACCATGAAACCTGGTCCTGCTGTGAATGAAACTCTGTGCCGACAGACTCGTCTCAACAAACCCCAGAACGCTCCCACGTTTCTGTCTTAGTGTTACATTCAAAGATGAGCCAAAAGTATTAGTGTTTCTCTTCTCTCCACTTTTAAACGACGGTGTTGTGACAGTCCAGTAGCCACGATCACTCCTGAACTTTGTCCCCATTACTGTCCTCTGATGACGGCCGGGGGGACATTTAGGGCAACAACCACTGCTTCCCTGCCGGCTGGTTTCTGTGGATATTTTCTACTCAGTTTGCACCTTTTTCTATTTTCTGATAGAACAGAAGTGTCAACCAGCAGGAAAAGAGACATCCAAAATATGCCAATATAGATTTTAATATATGTCTTTTAAATTGCCTTCTGACTGTAGAAATATTGAAGTGATGTCCTGAGAAGATTTTCCCATTTTTAAGAAGTTGGTGTAAAGTAATAAACTCCCAAACAGCTGCTAAGTTTTCTACAGAACTAAACCTAATTATCATGTATTTTATCCTACGTTGAACATTTTATAGGTTTTCACTCAACCCTAATATTCGACATGTATTTTGCACCAATAACATATAAAGTACGAAGCCTAATCAATATCATTGCATGGGATTGAACTTCAACACATTTACCGTTTATAAGAGCTTATTGTTTATTTTATTTTTTACCATAAATTCATTTTTAATGGAACTCAGTTGGCTGAACACAGTTATTATTTTTGGAGAAGTTGTTTGTGGCATATTCAAAATAATAATGTTATAATGCAACCCTTTAACCCGACATGAGAACTTGTTTTTTTTTACGTTAATCCATTTCTTAGATCAATAAAATAATTTAAATCAGTTTGGATTTTCGTCAAAAGTCTTTAACACAAAGAGGAGATGATGGGGGGGGAATAAATCCTACTACGTACATGTGTCCTAAAAACGGCTGCTTAAAGAGTCTATAACTGTGAGTTCTGCAGATATACATATCAACTGCACTCTCCTGTATTTATACTTTAGCTCAACTTTGATCATGCCGACTGATTGTGTTGGGGAAATCTGCACTGAGCGACCTGCAAGACAACAGATTTAAAGGTCCCATATTATAAAAAGTGAGATTTTCATGTATTTTATATTATAAAGCAGGTTTAAATACTGTTAAACTATCAAAACGCTCAATATACGGAGAAACACACACAGCCCTTATTCAGAAATTGTGCGTTTGAAACAAGCCGTCAGGATTTCTGTCCATTTGTGATGTCACAAATATACAATATTTAGATCATTACACGGTTTTAAACATAAACATTCTAAATGTGTCCCAGTTTATTTCCTGTTGTAGTGGATGTAAATAACATCAGCTGACAGGAAGTAAACATGGACCCAAGCTGTTGCCTAGCAACGCAATTCTGTTGAAATGCACTAAAACGGAGCGTTTCAGCCAGAGAGTGAATACAGGTATATTCAGACAGACAGTATGAGGAAAATAAAGGTTTTTGAACATTACAGCATGTAAACATGTTCTAGTAAAAAACCCAAAATACAAACGTGAACCTGAAAATGAGCACAATGTGGGACCTTTAAATCACTTTTTGCAATGTTTGATCAGCCGTAAGCAATGCACATAAATTCAATTCAGATCATTTCAAATAAATTCAATTCAGATTCTTGCATCACTTATGGTCTTTATCGCCAATAAGTTAAAAAAAATATATAGAAACATTATTATTATTAGTAAGCCTCAGCATGCTTATTGCACAACAGATGAAACAGATATAAAACAAATGAAGAAAGCAGCTTTTGGTGAATTTAAGCCTGCTGCCACTTTAAACCGTGTGAGCATCAGAGCAGGATGTTTATCCTGCAGGGATTGGGGGGGTTGGACCGGGTTGGATTGGGGGGGTTGGACCCGGGTTGGATTGGGGGTGGAGACTTGAGTTCAGTGAACCAGACCAGTAAACACTCTGCAGTCCCAGTTTAAGGAGTGGAAGCTTGCAAGAAGCATCATGGCTGCGAGGTGTGTATTCTTTATTATTTATGACTAAATACAAATCTAGGAATCTTTCTCCCTTAATGCCAAACAATAGATGTTCTTTTATTTCCACTGTTTGATGTATTTATGTGAGATGTGTGATGTGCAGGTTCTGTGGAGTTCTCGCCCTTCTGACTGTGTTCCTCAGTGGACTGAATGCAGCAAGGTACAGCAGCCAATAAGAGCATTTCTCATGACTTATTGTGTTTATTGAATCTGATTTTATTAGTCAGTTTTCTGGACTTTGTGTTACAGACCAGCTGTAAACCAGGAACTATCCACCATCTTCAACGAGCTCTGGACGTTGGATGTGAATCGCATGACGCCTGCAACAGATTACACAATCTCTGTTCAGGTATGAAGCATATTATTATTATTATTATTATTATTATTATTATTATTACTATTACTATTATTATTATTATTATTATTATTATTATTATTATTATTATTACTATTATTATTATTATTATTATTATTATTATTATTATTACTATTATTATTATTATTACTATTATTATTACTATTATTATTATTATTAATATTATTATTATTATTATTCAGACAACACTTATACTGTATCTTCTGTTCTTTATGTTGTGTGTTTGACCTGTCCATCCAGGGTCGAGCTGGGTTTGTAAACCAGGGCAGTCATGTAGTGAGAGATCACGCCTCACAGCCTCTGTTCTCCAACGTCAACGAGATCAAACTGAACAACATCACCACCTTCTCCCGTAAGTCTCTCTCTTCACTGACTGAGCCTAAAACATCCGGCTCATTCTGCAGAACTTCACTGTGATTGTCAAGTTATTGTTCAAATATGTGCAGAATCACAACTTTAACTTGAATCCACTCAGTGACAAACAGCTTTTTCTTTATCCCTCCTTTATTTTGTTGAGTTGAAAGTTCAGTTCATTTAGGAATTATTATTATTATTATTATTAGCCACTAGTCATTAGTCATTAGGGGAAAAACCTTTGAAATAGAAACAAATACAGAAAAGAACATATATACACATTAATACAAAATAAGTGTAAATAAGAACAAATACATTTTTTTAAACTTTGCAAAATGAATTTAATCCTTATTTCATTTAATACCCAAACACATGTTAAATGTCTCATGTTAAATGCAAATAAACAAGCGCCCACTGCTGCCATAGTTTATGCCTTAACATAAAGCTAATATGTATATATTATTATATTTAATTACTATTTTTAATTATTTATTTAAACACCAAAGTATTTTATAATTACGTTTGAGGTAATATTAAATCACGCAGTAATTTAAGCCCATCACGTATTTCTCACCACGTTTGTGACTGAATGTGAACCAGGATATATAAACCCGCATTTAACAAACAATTAATAAACAATCAACAGCCTTTTAGCGTTTGATCGTCACAGTTCGTGGGATTAAACGGTGTTTTTCTGGTGCCGGCAGGTTTCATGAAGCTCCTGGATAACTACGAGCGGTCGACAGGCGTGACTGAACGAGTCACAACGGAGGAGCTGACGGAGATGAATCTCTTCCTGGACGCCGTCTTAGAGACAGAAGTCATGAAGGTACGTTCGACATGTTCCAACCAGTTCCCTCTAACAGGCCACATACTGAACATACAGTTCTGTTGCACAACACTGTTTGTTCTCAGTCTGGATGTCTCCTCAGACTGAGGAGATAATGTATAACACATATTCTACCTTGTTTTTGTATATAACATATATATTCTACCTTGTTTTGTTCCCCACTGACTGAATGTTTTGTGGGTTGAAACTCCGGAGGGAGTTTTGATCCTTCCTGCTTCGCTGCAGCTCTGAACACTTCAAGATGTTAGAGAGAGAAAAACATCTGAAACATCTGTGTGCAGCTGTGGAATGCTGTTGTTGGCCTCTGCTGGTCTCCCCAAAGACGAGTAGTGGAAAATGTGAACATGCTGTACTAGTTGTATTTGGAGTAAAAGCATGTTTATTAGATGGACCTGATGGATGTAGTTGGACTAAAGAGGACATTTTTGTATCTGTTCCCTCTCGTTAATCAATGCCTCTGGTTTGATTAAAGGTCCCATATCGTGCTCATCTTCAGGTTCATACTTGTATCTTGTGTTTCTACTAGAACATGTTTACATGCTGTAATGTTAAAAAAAACACTTTATTTTCCTCGTACTGTCTGTCTGAATATACCTGTATCCACCCTCTGTCTGAAACGCTCCGTTTTAGCTCATTTCAACGGAATTTCGTTGCTAGGCAACAGCTTGGGTCCATGTTTACTTCCTGCCAGCTGATGTCATTCACATATACTGCAACAGGAAATAAACTGGGACACATTTAGAATGTTTATGTTTAAAACTGTGTAAAGGGTCTAAATATTGTATATTTGTGACATCACAAATGGACAGAAATCCTAACGGCTTGTTTCAAACGCACAATTTCTGAATACGGGCTGTGTGTTTCTCCGTATATTGAACGTTTTGATAGTTTAACAGTATTTATATAAAACACTTAAACCTGCTTTATAATAAAAAAGACATGAAAATCTCACTTTTTACAATATGGGACCTTTAAAATATTCTTTAAAACGCAGCATCACATCATTAAAAGATTCGATTTTTTGTGTTGGGTCAGAACAACAGAGCTGTAAGTCATCACTGTGATTTTGTCCACAGCGGGCTCATCAGTACCTGGTGAGCAAAGCCAAGTCCAGCGCCACCCTGAGACACTTTAAGAACCAGCTGCGTCTGATCTGGTTCCACATGTACCACCGACAGAGGAACACCGGGTGAGATCATCATCACGTCTGTGTGTTGAATTCATCATGAAATCTGTGTGTGTGTGTGTGTGTGTGTGTGTGTGTGTGTGTGTTCAGGAAGCAGTCGAGGGATTCACTATGATTGTGTAAAAAGTCGTGTAATTTTTGAAGTAATATTTTATCTCTAAACTCAATCCTCCACCAGACTGGACTCCTGTGGATTCGAGCATGTGTTTGTTGGAGAAACAAAATCTGGATCAGAAATCACCGGTTTCCACAACTGGGTCCAGTTCTACCTGCAAGAAAACAGCACGCACCTGGACTACAAAGGCTACAAGGCCAGAGACCACGACTTGGTGAGTGGAACAACTCATCAGACACAAGAGATGCTTTTCTTCCTGTAGCAACTAGGAATGGAACGGTTCAGAGAAAATATCCAAACCGTTCGGTTCGCTTGTCACGGTTCTCTAGTCTCGGTTCTCTAGTCTCGGTTCTCTAGTCACGGTTCGCTAGTCTCGGTTCTCTAGTCTCGGTTCTCTAGACACGGTTCGCTAGTCACGGTTCGCTAGTCTCGGTTCTCTAGTCTCGGTTCTCTAGACACGGTTCGCTAGTCACGGTTCGCTAGTCTCGGTTCTCTAGTCACGGTTCTCTAGTCACAGTTCGCTAGTCTCGGTTCTCTAGTCTCGGTTCTCTAGTCTCGGTTCTATAGACACGGTTCTCTAGTCTCGGTTCGCTAGTCTCGGTTCTATAGACACGGTTCGCTAGTCACGGTTCGCTAGTCACGGTTCTCTAGTCTCGGTTCGCTAGTCACGGTTCGCTAGTCTCGGTTCTCTAGTCTCGGTTCTCTAGTCACGGTTCGCTAGTCTCGGTTCGCTAGTCACGGTTCTCTAGTCACGGTTCTCTAGTCTCGGTTCGCTAGTCACGGTTCTCTAGTCTCGGTTCTCTAGTCACGGTTCTCTAGTCTCGGTTCGCTAGTCACGGTTCGCTAGTCTCGGTTCTCTAGTCTCGGTTCTCTAGACACGGTTCGCTAGTCACGGTTCGCTAGTCTCGGTTCGCTAGTCACGGTTCTCTAGTCACGGTTCGCTAGTCTCGGTTCTCTAGTCTCGGTTCTATAGACACGGTTCTCTAGTCTCGGTTCCCTAGTCACGGTTCCCTACACAATGAAGAAGTGTTTATGTTCCTTATGGAAGCCATACTTTTGTTAAGACAAACATTTGTTAACTTATTTTTGCCAAATAAATGAAAAGCATGTTGAAATCAGAACATGACCTCCTCGCTGGAACAGAAATGTACCGAACCGAACCCAAAACCGTGATATGAACCCAACCGTGGATTTAGTGAACCGTTCCACCCCCAGTAGGAACACAACCTGTCGTCTTTATTTACCTTCACGTGTCTCCGTCCACAGCCCGATCACGACGACCACGTCCTGAACCTCCAGTTCAGCTGGCACGGTTTGGTGAAGCCCGTCGGCAGCGCCTTCATCGGGACCAGCCCCGAGTTCGAGATGGCGATCTTCACCATCGTCTTCCTCATCAACACGGAGAGGAGCACCACGGTGCTGGTCAACATCGACCAGTGTCAGGTGGAGCTGGTGGTCGTCAGACACGGACGCTCTCTCGGCACGGCGTACCCCAAACTGCTCAGCAGCAACAGCAGACACATCCGGCAGCACTCGCACTGATGAGGAGGGTCTATTCATACGAAGTGATGCTCAGTCTCAGGCTATACATGTACTGTGATGGAGTTAAAACACAACATAGATGTGCACACGTCCGTCATGATATTTGTAAACTTGATTAATTTGTCATAAAAAAGCTGTTTCAATAAAAGTAATTGATGCTTTTTGAAGTCAAATATTTGGTGTTTTTATGAAATGACTTTCATTTAACCTTTATAATACATTTAAATCACCTCATTACGCTGATGGAATGGATCAAGTTGAGAGTATGTGGAAGAAATACTCAAAGTGGCATTAACATAATTAAGTACTCCTTTATATTATATTATATTATTGTATAAAATTGGCCTACAATGTTCTCAGTTATCAAAAGAAGTATTGATTGTGAGCAGAGGTCAGCAACCTGCGGCTCTTCAGCTCCTCTCCAGAGGCTCCCTGAGGATTTATAAACATGGAAATGAATAACTGTTCTTTGTTTACATTTTATTTTTTATTTATCATTGTTGTAGGTCTATGGTATGACGGTACGACGGAGTATTAGGGCCACATTTCTCGTAAAGTTATGACTTTATTCTCGTAATATTACGACTTTATTCTCGGAAAGTTATGACTTTATTCTTGTAATATTACAACTTTTGTATTAAGGCCACATTGAGGAAAAATAATAAATCTGAGATTTAGAGAATAAAGTCATAATATTATAAAGTAGTAATTTTACCTGTTATTTTCTTTTTTCCTCGTAAAGTTATAACTTTATTCTGTCTGTAAATCTCAGATGTTTTTTCCCTCAATGTGGCCCTAATACTCCGTAGTACATTGTCTCTTTGGCCCTCACTGCATTAGACTTATATTCTATATACTTAGTGTTACCTTCATCACAATGATCACATGTTTTGCGGCTCCAGACAGATTTTTTATTTTTTTTTGCCTAAAATGTCTCTTTAGATAGTAAAGGTTGCTGAGCCCTGATTGTGAGGAAAAAGTTGCATTATATGAGCAGTATTTTAATGCTGCAGCTGGTCTATATAAATATGTACAATGCTAAAAAATTAAATACAATTTCTTTGTTAGAAAGTAGTTCCAATGAAAATTGTTGACAGTGAAGTTTTCTTGTTTTACTCAGAGCAGAGCTGCCTGTCCACATCCTATTTATCTTTATTGTTCTGGGATTTTATCAGGTGAAAACTTGAGACTTGAATATTTAAATTTTTAGAGAGTCAAGTATCAAGTAAGTCAAGTCAAAGTCATGAATGATGTCTTAATGTTTGTGTCTGACTCCGTCTCAAATCTGCAGCACAATCACATGTTTTAAGACACAACAGGGTCATAAGTGTCCTTATAGGAGACAGTCCGTCTGTGAGCTTCAGCGTCCCCTCGCCCAGAGAGAATACATAAATGTACAGGGAGAAAAAATAACATGTTTATTTATACTTATATTAGGAGAGAAGAGAAGATTATTATAGAAAAGGAATTGAAAAAGAATAAATAAATAGATAAATAAATTAAAATTAAATTAAAATGAGAGATAAAGTTAGACAATAGAAATAAAAGAATAAAACAAATAGAATAGGAATAATAATAATAATAATAATAATAATAATAATAATAATAAAAACTAAATAGAGAAAACTAAATAGGGAAAAATAATAATAATAAATAAAATAATAAAAATAAATAAAATAATAAAAATAATAAAAATAAATAAAATAAAATAAAAATAAAGACAAACAACGTAAATAGTAATAATAAATCACTTCGGACATTTTCAGTACTTAGTAATAAACAGATACATTCACACAAAAGTTAAATACACAAGTAAAGTCCCAGTACTTCAAAATCTAAATACCTGTCTAAATGTATTTATGTATTTATATTTACCAGCGATGAGCTTCTACTGATTTTCACAGACTCTTGCTAGATAATCACACGTACATCCAGACATACATGGTCCTCTTTACCAGATTATTGCAGAAGATTGAACAACAACAATCATCTTTTATTTATTTATTTTTCAGAACATAATTTCTAAAAGCGGAACTCTTGTTTTTGTTCCGCCCGCACGGACGGACGTTTTACAGTGTAACACACAAGAGGGACGCATGCTGGATCGACTTCCGGCGCTGTAACGTTGCATCAACAATCATCAACAATCATCAACACTCTGATCAATGATCACACTGACAGATGAGCTGAGTGTCTCTGTGTTTCCTGCTGACCGGTAGACAGAACCAGAACCAGAACATGGAGGTTCTCGGAGGAGAGTTCTGTGATCTGACTCCTCAGCAGCTGGCAGCTCCTGTCGACACTATAGAGGTGAGTTTACTCCTCTAGAGACACTATAGAGGTGAGTTTAGTCCTCTAGAGACACTATAGAGGTGAGTTTAGTCACTGTACAGGTGAGTTTAGTCCTCTAGAGACACTATACAGGTGAGTTCAGAGGAAGTAACGAGAGAAAGTTACACACCACGAGTACTAATGGTGGTTAACAGCTAGCAGGAACATAACAGACAGCTGCTGGAGGGATGGAGGGCTGGAGGTTCATCCAGGGTTATATGGACCTGAGACACAGACTGTGTGTCAGTCTGAGTGTCACATTTATTTACTTGTTGTCAGGGGAACCGTCAGGTTGAGAACATTAAAGGGACTCTATTTAAGAATATAACAATATTTCCCTCTGAATTATAGTGGAATGAAAAGTAAATAGTCAAGTTCAAGGGACTGTTTGTAAGAATCAGAAATGTCTTGTTAACAGCTTCACCTGTGGCCGTTAAGTCAACAAAAGTCAGCGTCCTGTTGCTGGCGCTTGTGCTCGCTCTACATAGACATGAAGGAGCATCGCTCAACACAGTGAGGAGACACACGTCAGCTAAAAGCACAATATCACTCTATATTTCAGCTGCTTGGCAGTAATGTTAGCTGACCAGACGAAGGTCTCTCCATGAATCAATGCTGATCCTAGTGTTGGCTTTTCCCGCCTCGGCCTCCCGACCGCGGCCGGAGGGAACGGGGGAGACGCCGGAGTTTTGGTCGGAGACGATAACGTTTCTCTCTGCGGAGCCCCGTCACTTCACAAGACACGGGAAACCTCTGTTGGTCTGGAGGAGCTGCAGCAGTTATTTCTGCACAAACGTCCACTGTACATTCACTAGATATTCTCAGAGCTAAACTAACTCTTCTGCAGTGTGGAGTGTGCGCGCATGCACGTGAGAGGTGGAGAGAGAGAGAAGGAGCGCGGTGTGTGAGTGAAGGCAGGCAGAGGAGCAGAGGA
>CAKALU010042584.1:0-12706 GCA_916700995.1 Hozukius guyotensis
TGACGGTCTGCCCTGCTGCAGTCCTGGTAATACGGCCTGGGCATCTGGCAGGTGAAGCTGTGCTCCTGGCCGGAGGAGGAGCTCCGACTGCAGGTGGAAGGCGGCAGCGAAGCCGAGTCTGGGTCTATCTGCGGTGAGCCGGTCGCTGCCGGAGGCCCCACTGGAGTCTGAGCTGAAGGAGGTTCTGGTGAACCTGCATTAGGGCTGGGCAATATATATATTTTATATCGATATCGTGATATGAGACTAGATGTCATCTTAGATTTTGGATATGGTAGTATCATAGCATGGCATAGGTGTTGTCTTTTCCTGTTTTTAAAGGTACAGTAAAGTGATGTCATTATCTGAACTTACCGAACTGTTCTAGCTGTTCTATTATTTGGGGGCGTCAGTAGCTCAGTCTATGGGGACTCGACTTGGGAACCAGAGGGTCTCAGGTTAAAGTACGGAGTTTGGACTGGTAGCTAGGGAGGGGCCATCGCACTTCCTGGGCACTGCCGAGGTGCCGTTGAGCAAGGCACAGACCCCCTAAAAACCACATTACTGATGATTATTTATCAAAAATCTCACTGTGTAAATATTTAGTGAAAGCACCAATAGTATACCCTACAATATCGTTGCAATATCAATATTGAGTTATTTGATATTTATCCATATCTCCCAGCCCTAACCTGCATGATTTTGTCTCATTTCACAATAATCGGACCCAGTGGCATTAAGATTAACTATGTAGCTGTTCAATAAAACAATATCAGTAGCTGTAAATCAAAATACAGAAAACAGAGGGTTCTACTGATTACAATGATAAATGGTTCATTAAAACAGTGTACCTTGTAAGATACTTGTTGTATTGTTGTATTTGTTGGGATAACACAACAAAAAAAACCTACCAAAGTGGCCAGGAAAATGGACTGAAATGTACTGAAGTAGAGGCCAGGTCCTGTTTGATGTCATGTCCACTGAACAGGACAGGTGAATTCTTTATTTAGATGGTGGTCAGTAATAAAACCAAGCTGACCCTGAATCACCTTCAATTATTAACATGGACTTTGGATTTTCTCTGTCACCTAGATGATGACAGTCAGTTTACCTGTGTCTTTTTTTTCTTGTGTCATTTCACATGAAGAAACCCTCGAGCTGATACATAAACGTCTTGTATATAATACAGTATTGATATTCAGGAGATTCTCAAATGGAATGTGTTTTTCTCTGTGACCACAGGAGGGCAGATTGGGTCTGATCTTAATCTGGTGACGGGGCTAACTAGGCTAACGGGACAGCTGGTTTAGTGTGTGACAGGGATCATGTATACTGTATTGGCTACCGAGCAGGGAGAGCCAAAGTTTGATAACTGATTAAATAACAACTTCCTGCCTCCTCCAGTCAGCTGATTTGCAGATTGAGTGACCTTGTCCTGCTTTACAAACATTTAGCATTCAATGTTCGTAGCTCAAAGAGAGTAATGGGATGAGAAGCGGAAGGAAAGGAAGAATGAAATGAAAAAAGAGGGATGGAGGCTGCTGCCAGAGTGTCGCCAGAGAGGAGGAGGAGGAGGAGGAGGAGGATAAATGAACCCTGGGAGCCAGCCTGGCGCAGTGAGAAACTGAAAGTGAAAGAAGGGAAGATGACATGACAGACTAACAGAGGAAAAAGAAAACACTAGGAAACATCCTTTCCACAATTGAATCACAAGAGGAGAAAAGCCAGGACACCGGAAGACGGGGCAACAGAGAGAGGGAGAGCGAGGGAGATTAGAGGTGATAACGGGAGAGAAGGGGGGGGAGCGAGGGATAAGCAGCACACTGCGTGGTATTAGAGGCGTATAAGCTCCCGTCTGGTATTTTTAGTGTGGATGGTCCCTCAGAGACGGAAAGAGGAGAGCTTCACCGCGAAGGATCGGAGGAAAAGGAAGAATCTGACAGCAAGAGAGAGCGAGGAAGAAGAGGAGCTAAAAGATGGAGGGATGGAGATGAAGGAGTGACGTCGCTGGAGGAGGGAACGGAGGAGGAGGAGCTTGTGTTACTTTGTCTGAGCTTGTTGTGGCTGTAGGATTGTGTGAGTCACTGTCTCGCCCGCCCGGTCAGGTGTGTGTGTATCTGTGACTATAAACCTGCTGTCATGTCAGCCTCACTTCCTGACTCCTGGCCTGGTCACATGACCTTCTGAGGATTGCCTGACTGTTTGAGCTTTCAGCCTGTGCAGACTCACTGCTTCCACACTGCTGATTCTGTTTCTCTCTCTTTTTTTTAAAAAAACATGACAGAGCACAAATAATTCAAAAGTGCGTCGGCGGCGCTGTCTGGGACGGCAGAGCTATTTTGAGAGACTGTAATAAACAAGTATAAGAAGGGAAGAGAGAGCGGTTCCACAAAAGTTGCAGCTGTGAAAGGAGGCAGATCTGGACAGGGAATTGCCTCGTCACGATTCGATGGTGTGTTCAGCACCAGGCGGTGGGAACTAAAGAGCTGCTAGAGTTGGCTGCTGACTGCCTGAAAAGCACAAATCTGGACCTCTTCTTCTTTACGTACACCCTCGTCATCTCCCATCTCTGTTGTACACACATGCACTAATGGGATGAATGACCCTGCTCGGGCTGCTTTTCCTTTCAATATTAAATTATACGAAGGCACTAATCCGCCAGGCCTCTCTTGATGAGACTAAAGTCCGTCTCAACCACCAAAGTCTCTCCCTCTTGTTTTCTTCAGAGCTCTCATCGTTTGGCGCTGAAACGCCTCAGGACTATTGACTCTTTTTTTTACAAAGGAAAGCTGGGAACTTTGTGTTTGCCTCTTAAGGAAAGGAAACATGAGAAAAGGAGCAGGAGTGAAGGCAAGGAAATGCTGCTGCATCTGGCTTTTGTCAGCCTGAACGAGAGGAGTGTATGTTTGCATAGTGCTGCAGAACGAGCCATACTTGTATGTTTTTTGAATGCTTTTTGTGGCATGTGAACAGAGAGCCTATGTCTGGGCTTTAAAAATCATTTTTTTCTCCAGAATTGGTTTTTAAGAACCTTTCTGTGGGATAAACTCTCGGTCTCCTTTTCCTCCACTTGTGCTCTGTAGTAAATAAAAACAGAAAACAGCGTTTAGCTGTTAAAGTGGCAGTAGGCAGTATATTTTTGGCATTATTGGGCAAAAATTCCATAAAGACCTTTCAGCATATTGTAATTCAAGTGTTCTGAGAGAAAACTAGACTTCTGCTCCTCCTCATGGCTCTGTTTTCAGGCTTTAGAACATCTAGCCCGTGACGAGAGACTTTGACCAATCACAGGTCATTTCAGAGAGAGAGCGTTCCTATTGGCTGTGCTCCGGCTGGTGGGCGGTGCTTGGTATTTTCTCAATTGATCTCAACATGACTGCCGGGTCACAAACTTTCTAATTTTACAGCTAAACCGTGCACTACAAGATGATTCTGAAAACATTTGAGGAGAGAAATAGGCATTAACGTAACATAATATTGATTCATATTTGATCAGCGCTCCCTAGTTTGACCGTTTGGTCGGAGTTGGCGAGTGATTGACAGCCGGCTCTCATAGACGACAGCTGAACGGCGGACTCCAGATCAGCTCTGATTGGTTGTTTTCCTTCGGTCTGTGAAATCTTGCAGATGCCATTAGGAGCACCGGAGGACACAGAGGCACATGATTTTTTTTCAGATTACCTGTCTCATGCATTACTGTCAGGATATAGTGACGTTTTATAAGATTAACTTTTTTGAATCAGATTTGCTCCAGTTCTACCCACTGCAGCTTTAACTGAAAATGTGGATTTACTCAGCATCTATTGTCCTTTTACAGGCAATCAACTAAAACTGTAAAAAGGACAATAGATAATTTCCTTTTTTAGAGGAAATAAAAAAAGGAAATGATCCTTCTGGATGAGAGTTGCTTACCTACGCAGAGCGAGGGGAAGGCATTGTAGAAAAAAAAGGAAAAAAGATAAACAGAGCAAGCACCCCTGCAGCTCTGCAGAGCCAGTGTCAGCTGCAGTCTGAGTACAGAGCGTCTGTTGTGGCCTGGAAACAGTGACTGAGTGCCACTGCCTGGTGAGGAAGTAGAACTGAGGTGACGGAGTAAACAGGGAGGGAGGTGGGGGGGCCGTCCTTTTTGGACCGAGGGGGAGGAGCTGCCCGCTGACTTTGACACACACGTGTGAGAGCTACTGGGGAAAGAGTGAGGGGAGGACGGAGGGGAAAAGGCCGGCTAAGAGAGGCCGACATGGCAGCGACCGCAAGGATCGAGGAGAGAGGGAACGTGTGAACCGACAGACAGAGAAGAGCAGACACTCCTCAAACTGGTAGTACCTGCCGGTGCTCTGCCGGCGGCTCACACTCTCACCCTGCAGAGCTTTTGGATACGTGGAGGCAGCTTGTCGCCAAATGCGTCTTACTGCTATATTTATCTGACTTCCGGCTTGGATTATTTTGCAACCAAATGAAGCTCTGATTAGAGGAACGTTGGAGCCGTGGAGGATGTGGCCCGACTACAAGAGCGAATGTCAACTCAACGCTCACCTGTACTCGCTCATGTGCTGTGCAGGTCAGTGTGTATTCCCAACATGTGTGTGTCCATAGATTAGCTGGACGGTGGTGTTTACATGCTGCCTGGGTGCAGAGTGGCTCCTGTCAGCACGTGTTCCACTGTGTGTTTGAACAGTTCCTGATTGTGCTGGTGATGCTAAATGTGGTTTCTATTAATCATTGTGGGTGTCAGGCGAAAGGACGAGACATCTGTGTGTGTGTGTGTTTGTTGTTGTGTTTGGACAGCGTGGTAAAGGGGGTGTGTACGTCTTAACAATGCCCTCACTGTAGATGAATGAGCGCCTCTCCGTGGCTGTCACTCACCCACACGCCTCGACTCCTCTTGTGGCTCCAGTTTTGGTTTTGTAAAGATAATAAAGATGGATTTATGACCTAATTACCACACCTGCATGAAGCTGATAAGGCCTCACAGGTGCAGTTATGAGTGTTTAGTGCAGTGTGGTTGACCGGTATACGTGTGTGTGACCTAATAACATGTAAAAGGCAAAGAATGAGTGTTTCCCCCGGGCTGACTAGCTCAGCTAAACCGGCAGGTTTGGGAAGCAAGGCGTGTTGCACTGGTGAAACTATTTTGCAAGAGCATGTTGAAATATGTGTTCTTTGCATGGGGGGTGCTTGCCCTTTATGTAAACTTTGTGTCACACTGTGTGTGCGTGTGTGTCTGTGTGTGGTATGCAGTGATGAGATTGACCTTGAGTTTTATCCACTTGAGATATTTGACATACTAAAGCCTAAATTGAAATTCCTCATTGGAAATCATATCTGCAGTTCTTGGAGCTGGACAGTTGAAAGTGTCAGGGCTATTTAGAGGATCTGTGTGTGTGTGTGTGTGTGTGTGTGTGTGTACAGATGTGTGTCAGAAAGACGGAAAGATAACAAGATCTTTGAAGGATGAAGTGTTTCCGTCTATCGTTCCCCATGGCTGCTCTCCCGTTACGGCGTCTCCATGGCAACTCATAAACAGCTGGCAGGAGGGGAAGTACCTACAGCCGGCTCTTCTCTGATTCACTGTTTGACAAACTGGAGGGAAAATACTCTTCTGTCATTGAGTGTGTGTGCTATAGTTTCAATATGAGAAATAAACATATCTTTTAACATTTGTTATTTTGCCTGCATAATATGTTTGACATTCAGTAACAGCGGAAACTTAAGTTGTGATCCCAAAAAGATCTGGGAAAAGACTACGTACTTTTTTAATAAATATTGATGTAGATCTATGACTATAGAATAATAGCTTTTAGCTTGGTGCTGACAACTAAGGACACAGGAGTAGCATTAAGCTCCATATACAGTATATTCCTACACATATGTTATTTGAAAGCACATAGAAATACTCAAAATTAGGGTTTCCTTCGATATAGATGTTGTCGGAAGATGCCTCGTTATATTTTTGATAGAGCTGTCAACGTTAACGCGATAATGACGCGTTAATGCAAATTTGTTTTAAAGTCACTAATTTCTTTTTAGGTTGTAGCGGGCTCCGTTTTAAAGCCAGTGAAGATACCGGTATCATTAGGGATGTAACGCTACGATACGATTTCCATGGTTCCGATACAGTTCAAGGACGATATCTGGCTCATCTAGAGCGATACGATATGATTCAATGATTTGAAATCGATACAGTAACTTTTTTTTTCAAAAAAATTCAACCAGTGTGACTGTGAAATAAATATGTGATACTGGACAGAGCAGGTCAGGATTCCTCAACGTTTTTCTGGTAAGGGAATCAGGGATAAATTAATTATGAATATAAACAAGTAAACACAACGATTAATGGCAAATACATACACCTTTTATTAGAAAATAATACAAAGTGCAACTGTAGGACCCGCTGATTCAGTTCTCAAGATACAAGGCAGTGCAATATTTAACAAGAAAAATAATAAACCAACTTCTATTCAAGTTCAATGAACAGTGGTTTAACCTGCTGCTTCTGTCCTCATTTGCGTAGCTGGCAAGTTGGCGCATGTCTGGAGAGTGAACTGGAGTGACGTTTAACATTTCTTTACTAATAAAAGAGCTACAAAACACTTTCATACAACGTTTGTCGTCTTTAAATACAAGGTGCAAATCCTTAGTATCCATACAATCGATTTTTGCGTTTCAAAACGATTTGTGAATGTTAATGGGTTCTATGGGTACCCACGAGTCTCCCCTTTACAGACATGCCCACTTTATGATAATCACATGCAGTTTGGGGCAAGTCATAGTCAAGTCAGCACACTGACACACTGACAGCTGTTGTTGTCTGTTGGGCTGCAGTTTGCCATGTTATGATTTGAGCATATATTTTTTATGCTAGATGCAGTACCTGTGAGGGTTTCTGGACAATATCTGTCATTGTTTTGTGTTGTTAGTTGATTTCTAATAATAAATATATACATACATTTGCATAAAGGAAACATATTTGCCCACTCCCATGTTGATAAGAGTATTAAACACTTGACAAATCTCCCTTTAAGACACATTTTGAACAGATAAAAAATGTACCATTCATTTGTGATCAGTTGTGATTAACTATGGACAATCATGCGATTAATTCCGATTAAATATTTTAATCATTGACAGCCCTAATTTCGCATGTCTAATATATAGCAGTGTCTTGTAGGGCAGCAGCTAATGTTTTTTTTTTTCATTATCAATAAATCTTCTGATTATTTTCTTGAATGATTGATTTAACCGTTTGGGCTATAAAATGTAAAAAAAAAAAGTGAAAAATTCTTAAAGCCAATGGTGATGTCTTCAAATGTCTTGTTTTGTGTGACAAAAAGTCAGAACCCCAAAGATATTCAGTTTGCTGCACAGGAAATCAGCAAATCCTCACAGATGAGAAGCTGGAACCAGAGAATTTTGGCCTGAAATATAACGGGTTATCAAAATTGTTGCGGATTATTTTTCTGTCAATCAAGGAAAACAAACTGACTAACAAATTTTACAAGTGAGGAATATGTCTTCATTTTACAAACTTTGATGGATTCTGTAGCCTGCCACTGTACATTGCTCACATTAAGGAACACGCAACATCACTAGAAAGGCTGTTTATCGCCATTCATTCGCTGTCAGCAGGAAGTTAGATATTTAACAGAATGGCGGGAAGGGAAAAGGAGAGCGGCTCTGCGTTTTGTCCCAGACTGATAGGAGCAGAGAGAGGCTGGATAGGAAGAGAGGCTCCGTTGGTGTGGAGGAAGAGGAGGGTGGTGGTGGTGAGGGTGGAAAGATAACACAGTTGTGTGGCTCAGCATCAGGCTCTATTCCTGGCCTGGCTGCCTCACTCCTCTAGCCTGAGGAGGATGCCGGCTGGAGGTCTGCCTGGCTGCAGATTACACTTCAGTTAGAGTCATTAGGAACAGACCGAGAGGAAGGTTAAACCTTTAGTCAGTCAACTGAACTGAGAAAGAAAGAAAAAACGAGCATTTTTTACAGCTTCATTGGTCCAACCTCAGTTTACTCAGGATGATGTCATCGTAGTAAAACATAGTAAAGAGAGCTGTTGAAGACTTTACAAGAGGTCACGTTTGTAGATACCCAGGATCTTATCAACAGGACCTTGAGTCCATGAACTCAAAGAACCTTCACAGTTTCTCAGCTGCTAGTCTTCTTCACTCTACATCAGCTCTCATGCTGCTTTAACTCACTGCTGAGGAAGATAGCAAATCTGTAGTAACTGTGAAGAAGACTGAGTGTTCTTAGGGCTGTTGTGAATGTATGCATGTGTGAGTGAGTGCTATCCAGTCACACTTGGTTATGTGTCTTTTACTAAGTAATGAAATGGAAGTGTGTGTTAACAAAAGGCTTAAGAGGGAGAGTAATCCAAAGCTAAGCCACTAAGTGTGCATGTGTGTGTGTGAACAGCAACTTTCCTGCAGAAACCCTGTCAAATTCTTCTTCACAAATCAATACAATCAATGTCTGTTAGTCGTCTGAGTGAATACAGCATCATCGCTAACTGTCTCCGTGGGGAGTCTTTAGCCCGCTGCTTTGCTCTCCTCTTAGCTGGATTATGTAATTAACCTCCCTCCTCTCTCTCTTTATGTCTTTTTCTTCAGATGAGCGGGACAGGGTGCAGAAGAAAACCTTCACTAAATGGGTCAACAAGCATCTCATCAAGGTATGTATCGCTGAGTTCACCGAGTGGGTTTTGCCATGTCCGTGTTTTGTCTCACACCAACACAGATCAAACTATAAAACTTTAGATTTTGAGGTTTTATCACATAATCCTTTAGTGCTTGTATGTCTCAAAGATACACTGTAATCTCAATATGTCATATACCACACCATGTTCTAAGATCTGACGACCTATACCTATAACATTTATTTGAAAATCAATGAAGTGAAAAGTCTCAGGTCGTAAAGGAGCTGGACTGTAGGTCTTAAATCTAGTGGGAGTATAATAATAGCTTCAGAAAAAGCCCCTCTGTGTGTCCTGGTAACCTGGTTGGGATGAGTTTTATTGTGTGAGTCACTCCCACTGCTGCTATGTCGTCAGGAAACCAACTGAGCACAATAAAAATCAATCTTAAGGGGGGAAAAAAACACATTTTCCTTTCATTTCCATCTTCCTCCTCTACCTCAAGTGTTCCTAGCAGAATATTAGCTTCATAAAACATTGATGGTTTCCCCCCCCCCTCCTTTCTGTCCCATGTTTCCTGCTCTCTGGCAGGGATGTAACAAAATACCGATTCATCACTTGAGTATATTATGTTTTGTGATACTGTATCGATTCTCAAAAACACTAGTGATTTTTAACTAAGTTCACATGCAAACATTGGTGGCAGACAGCGGCTCAGATTGCACAAAAAAACAGTGCTATGATGTTGGATGTTTTCCTAAAATGAGATTGCTAACAGCGACCTCCGGACCCATCGACTTCCAGTCTGACGATGGTTAAGCCTCTGGGGGCTCAAGGGGCTATATTTCTGGGGTTCCGGTGTAGCCAGCGGACATCCGGGCCAAGACTTCTTCCTACGTGCGCTGCTCATTGTTTACAGTCCGATTAGCAACTTGAGACGCGAGACTGGAGTTGGAGTTTAGAGGCGTCGTGTTCGACCGGATTGTTTCACTAGTAGCCAGTTTACAAGCTAAACTTTAAACCAATAAAAAGCTAAATCATCGCCAGACGATAGCCGCTGGGTTCCAAGATTGCATTTCGACCAATGCGTTCAGCCTCTTCTGCTCTCCACACGCACTGTTCACCTGGGATGCGGTCCAAGAGAAGTAAAAAAAATTACGTCTTAACGTCTTTTCCTAACCACTTTTCCTTGACCTCGATGGAAAACGTCATGAGGTCAAGGAAAGATGAGAAGGAGAATTCAGAAGGACTTATGGAAAGACAACCGTGGTGTTCAGAGAATCCGACTGCACTTTCACTATAAGCTCCGTAATCATGATGCGACGGCGGCGGATGTTAGTGACGTCAGTCTGCATCTGAAGACAGGCTACAAAAGGCGCTGCTCGCCCCGTGCGTTTTTAAATAGGTCTTTCAATGACAGGCTCCTTCACCCGCGATGTGTGAAAGAGAGATACCACAGGTCCTCCTGCTGCTGGAACATCAACAGGATCATATACTTCTTCCAACTTCTTTTGGGACATGGAATATTTATTTATGTTGATTATTTGTTAATTGGTTGTTTACTGTTCATTTGATTAGTTATTCTTGTTTTGTGTTTTACTGAGGTATTTGTTACATGTTCCAAATAAATAATTAATTAAAAATAAGGTGAAACAAACTGATTGTCACTGTCCACTCATATTAAACATGAATCCCAATTAGTGTATGAGCGTATGAAAATAATATGCAAGATCAGCATATAGTTTGTTATTATGAACGGCCGAATGGTGCGTCGCTTTAAATTGCTGCGGCCGCAAGGAATTGTGGGATGTTATTCTCTCCTTTCCTTTGGTAAAGGATGGTCCAGCGTATCCTCTGCTAAAGGAGATAATAAAGGAAGCATTGAAGCTCCTTTCCTCAGCATTTAGAGGATTCAAACAGCTCTCATCATGGCTGCTACTGAGATACTGAGAGGGTCATTTCACTCCGTTAGGAACCTTCCTAAGAGAAAAAGGACTATTCGACCACAGCCCTGCATTCAAACAAAGCCTGCTCGAACATGATGGGTCAATACTACTCGGACTACAAACCGAAACCAGAATGCTGTTTTCTACAGATTCTACATATGACTGCAGAATCTGCTTATAGAGATTATGCTAACAGTATTTGAATATATCGCGATATATTGAATCGTAATCCCTGTATCATGATACGTATCATATCACCAGATTCTTGCCAATACACAGCCCTACTTTCTGGCATAATGATTGTGTATATATATATATATATATATATACAGTATATATAGGGATGCACCAATACCACTTTTTTTTCAGACTGAGTACAAGTACTTACATTTGGGTACTCGCCGATACCGAGTACCGATACAAGTACTTCTCCGCTGTACTACTCCGCTGTTATTTTTATATATACTGTATGTTTTAGAAGAACCCTTCCTCTACTGGTCTGTTTCCTCTGAGCTGAGACCGTGTGGTTTCATCAGTGTGATAATGTGGCCATGTTGTCTGAGCAGTGTGTCTGGATCACTCTGGCTGTTGGCCTCATCACTGTTAGTAATGGCTCTGACGTTACAGCTGGTTTCCCTCTGTCCGGCCGTGTTAACACATCCATCATGTTTAGCAGTAAACAGCAAGGTAGTGAATCATTTAAATGTTAGTCTTGAATGAATATTTAATAGAGATTGAGAATTTAGAGAATGTTTACTGGAATGTAGATTATTATTAAATTATTGATTGGTCTCGCTGCCAGGATCCTGAAGGGGATTGTTGCATTCGAAGGCATCAACAAAGAAACAAATTAATTAAATCTGAATGAGCAGCAGCTGCATAATGTCTTGACCTGTTTAAAACCATTCAGCTAAATCAGATGTGCAGTTAACAGTATATTGAACAATGCATAATAATACTTGACCGCCCTAAAATCATGTCAGTTAAAACGCTGCATGCTGAGTCAAACAGTTGAGGTAGAGGACATAGATTGTTTAAGATAATGAAACTTTGATTTATTATCTCTGTTATAACTATTAGCTATTTCCAGACACAGACGCGTGCTGAGTGTCTCCTTTGTCGGCCCCAGACAGCTGCCACTGCTGCCTACATGTGTGCATACTGTCACATCTGCACACTCATGCCATTTCTATCACATCCATAAAGTACTGTGTGTATACCAGGCGACACACACACACACACACGCAGGCGGTAAGGACCGTGAGGAGAGGAGAGTGCAGGGTATTTCTGTCACATGACCCGGGAATGAAGCATCTGACTGACCCCATAACTGCGGAGCGCCTGTCGTCACAGAGCCCAGCCAGCCTGTGAACGTAACTCTAGATCAGCTGGCGCTGCCAGACCGACCGCTGACTGTAATGTAGGTCAGAGACTGAGAGATGGAAGGATATTCTAGTGCTGGAAACTCCCATTCACTTATAATGGGATGTTTCTGTTTTATTGCTTTTGCGTGTGCTGTCTATTACATAGGAACAGATGATTGGTGGATTCATCGATTAGTCGGCAGGAAATGAATTGGCAACAATTTTGATATTCGATAATAAATGGTTTAGGTCATTTTTTAAGCACAAAATGCCCCAAAATTCTTTGCTTCAAGCCTCTAAAATGTGGATATTTGCTGGTTTTCTATAATAGTCAAATGAATATGTTTGGGTTTTGGACTGTTGTTTGAACCAAACAAACAATTTGAATATGTCAACTCAGGCTTTGGGGAATGGTGATGGATATTTTCCACCATTTTTCTAGACCAAAGAATTAATTGATTGATCGTGAACATAATCTGCAAATGAATTGATAATGAAAGTTAAGATTGAGACTAATGCTGAAACATTGAAAATAGAATTGATTGTTTTATTTATTTATTCATTTTTTACATTCAGTAGGCAACAAGTTTTTGGCATCATTGGGCAAAAATTCCATAATAACCTTTCAGCATATTGTAATTCAAGTGTTCTGAGAGAAAACTAGACTTCATCATGGCTCTGTTTTCAGGCTTTAGAAAATCTAGCCCGTGACGGAAGACTTTGACCAATCACAGGTCATTTCAGAGAGAGAGCGTTCCTATTGGCTGTGCTCCGGTCATGTGAGCGGA
>CAKALU010042585.1:0-11194 GCA_916700995.1 Hozukius guyotensis
GGGGGTAAAGACTAAGACAGTAAGGAGAGGAGAAAGTGGGTAAAGACTCAGACAGTAAGGAGAGGAGAAAGGGGGTAATGGGTGAAGTGAAGTGGTAAAAGTGATCACAGGATGTGCAGTTGAGTGTGAAAGTAGTTGAAGGGCTGAGCAAATGAGGAAAAGTCCAACAACAACAAGGGGGTTATTGGGGCAGCGGGGCATGGATCCCACAACTCGTGTGTTCCTCTACCTAAAGCGTTTCCATGGGTACCACATCACTTAGCATCCACTTCCTGTTTCCTCCCGCTCCTCCTCGGGCAGCGATGCTAGATTTTCTTGAGTGCAGCAACAGCAGCAGGAGAATGAATGAATAAGTAAAGGCTTTCCCCTCCGTTCCCTCGTCACAGACTTCGCAGACCTTCCATATGGAATAATTCAATAGGCCGCGGCTGAGGGAGCGACGTGGCAGCGCGCAGACAATAGCAGGCAGGGCAGCAGTATCAACAGCAGACAGCAGAGCACAATGGCACTCGGCTCAGTGGCGAGCCGTGATTATGTGGCCCTGACATGTAACCCCGGCGTGACAGCATGGAATCACATCCGATGAGGGCACGGCGGCGGTGTGTAAGCCATGCCAGGAATAGATATTACAGGGAACTTGAAGCCAATTGAACATGTGTAGCGCAGGCCAGAGGTGGAGATCAGGGCTGCACGATTATGACCAAAATGATAATCACGATTGTTCTAGATCAATATTGAGATCACGATTATTTATCACGATGTTCATTGATTTTTGTGAAAAAATATTTTCATTGCACTTTCACATTTAAATAAACAAAGCGCTGCTTTCTCTTCCATGTTGGGCTTATTCAGCGTTCGGCTGTACTTAGTTCCACCCTCTAGTGTCACTTCTGGTTGCAAAAAAACAAGATGGCGAGGTCCACAAACCAAGAGAGCAACGACCAAAAAACTAATATGGCGACGGCCAAAAAACCAAGATGACGACGGCCAAAAAACCAAGATGGCGACGGCCAAAAAACCAAGATGACGACGGCCAAAAAACCAAGATGGCGACGGCCAAAAACCAAGATGACGACGGCCAAAAACCAAGATGACGACGGCCAAAAAACCAAGATGGGTTAGCCACAATGGGTCATGTCTAGAAGGTAACCCGCAAAAACTCTTGCCCGACGACCATCTCACGAGAGCTTCGCAATTTGGCGACGGACAAAATTGCCGAACTCGAGGCTTCAAAACCGTAGTCCACAAACCAATGGGTGACGTGACGCTGACTACGTCCACTTCTTATATACAGTCGATGGGCATCACAGCTCCTCAAAAGTTAAGCCAAAACGGAGCATTTTAAACATCGCAGTCGATCATGTTCATAGAATTTTGGGAAGCCAAAATCGTGATCGCGATTAATATACGATTAATTGTGCAGCTCTAGTGGAGTTGATGAGGGGAGTGTTTGAAATGAAAGAGTGATAGAGAGAAAGGGAAAGGAAAATGAAACTGAGACGACTGAATTTATCTACTTTCTGGGCAATTCCACCCCCTCCTCCTCCTTCCTTACCCCCCCACCCCCCATATGTCTCTCTCTTCCTCTTTCTGTCTTTCTTTCACTCTCTCTCTCCTCTCTCTTCGGGGCGCCGGGTCTTTGATCAGATGCTGAAGCTATAAACATTACCAGCTGGCCTTGTGCTCCACATAAAGAGGTCAGCGGAGTCGAGGGGCTGAGGGGGGGGGCCGCGTTTTCAAGAGCCGTAACTCTACTCTCGGTGGCCGGCAGCAGCCACGGCAGACATCTGGGAGAACTTCTCCATTTCAGAGACACTCTGAATCAGCTAAAAACAAACCCTCATCTGACACACACACACACCATATCAAACACGCCAGAATAGACAATAAGGTTCCTCTTTCTACAACCGAGTAGTAACACCTCTACCATCTGTTTTCCCTGAGAACTGAAATATGTAACGCAGCCACAGGTAGCTGTCTGGGTGGAAAGAAGGAGGGAGGGCGGCTGTGATTTGCTATTCATGGACTTGTGCATTTAGCATTCATGAATGAACAGAACAGAGAAACGGCTGAATATTCCCCCCGGTTGACCTTTCAGCGCCTGGTTTTTGTCTTTCCGATGAACGGATCCGATTTCAGATTGTGACTCATTCTGACTTCACACAGTTAAATCTGGCCCTGAGGAAAGCGTTAACTATTCAACATTTGACATGTGTACAGTTTTAGGTTGCTGGGAAAGACGGGAGGTTAAAGGTCTTGGGGCAGAGAATGGGAGTCCAAACTTAAAGGTGCTCTGTGGAGTTTCTCGGAAACAAACTAGAGATGTCAATCGATTAAAATAGTTAATCACGATTAATCGCAATTAAACACAAATTTTTGTATCTGTTCAAAATGTACCTTAAAGGGAGATTTGTCAAGTATTTAATACTCTAATCAACATGGGAGTGGACAAATATGCTTTTTTTTATGTAAATGCATGTATATATTACTTATTGTCAGTGTGCTGACTTGACTATGACTTGCCCCAAACTGCATTTGATTATCATAAAGTGGGCATATCTGTGAAGGGGAGATTCGTGGGTACCCATAGAACCCATTTTCATTCACATATCTTGAGGTCAGAGGTCAAGGGACCCCTTTGAAAATGGCCATGCCAGTTTTTCCTTGCCAAAAATTAGCGTAACTTTGGAGCGTTATTTAACCTCCTTCCCTACATGCTATTATGACATGGTTGGTACCAATGGATTCCTCAGGTTTCGTAGTCTCATATGATGTCAGTATCTTCACTCTAGCTTTAAAACTGAGCTTGCTACAACCTAGAAAACGCAAGTTGCTTTAATGCATTAAAGAACTTAGTGGCGTTTTATTATTGCGTTAACTTTGACAGCCCTAAAACAAACAAATGTTGTGTTTATATTAAGTGTTTCTCACGAAAATGCATTGTGTGTATTTGTACTGCTATGTGCTTGTGTACCTCTGCCAACTGTCAATCAGCACATGAAGCATCGAAGACCAGCGCCCAGTCCGAGCATGTGCAACAACATTGGAAGCCCAAGCGTGAAAACCATGGCTCACTCCATAGCACTTCTAGTGGTCAAAAACTCCACAGGGTACCTTTAATATTTCTGCTTTTAAATTTAAAATACCAGGATTAATGTGCTCTCTCAGCCCGTTCTCATTCCCAGGGCGTAAGTGAGTTGGGCATAGTCACGCCCATCAACGTGTGATACCAACGCATAAGGCGCCCCTTAGCGCCTGTAGGAAACGCACCGGGCTTTCAATTAACTACAATGTAAACCCATCTGTTGCAACAATTAATGCAGAGAGAAAGTGACGTAGTTTAAAGAGCGAAAAGACACACGAATGGCGGGTGGAAGGTAAGGTGGACGGGTCCAACAAAACACAAGGTTTTCATCCAGGAGACCGCTGTTCATGTCCCGTGTGTCAAGTTTCACTTTCCCGTTACAATCAGCTGTTCGTTCATGTCCTGTGTTCCCAACGTTAAGTTTCATTTTCACTTTACAAACGTAGTAATTTAAGCCCAATGAAGTTGCTTTTTCCTAAACCTAACCAAGTGTTTTTTTTTTGCCTAAACCTAAGCAAGTATTTTTGTTTAATTTACAACGTTAAGCATGTGTTTACTTCGACCAAAAAGTGACGCCAAGGGGTCTGACAAAGAGTGAGTACCTGACGAGGTGGGATGAGAACGTGTTGGCCCTTTATGTATTAATGATCTATGGCTGCAACTAACAATTAATCAAAATTGTTCCTTATTCATTTGTGTTGATGACTTGACTAATCATTTCCGCTCTAGTCTAATCATCAAAGTTATCACACAGACCTAAAACTTCTGGTGGTAAATAATGCACCATATCTTGTAACCTCATGTCATGTGTTAACATGGTTTCCTCTGTCTTTGTGTGTTAACACTGGCTCTTCTGCTGAGTGCAAACATTATTGTGTGTGTGTATGTGTAGGCCAGTGCATTTTCAGTACAGTTTTAACTCTTGCCCGCTGAATGGCACATTGTAAAGAAAAAGCCCCGGCATTAGGCAACCCTATTAACAAACCTGTGACATCACTACTGGACATAGGAGTCCTGTTCTCCACATAATAGAACTATTGAAACCCCCCGTCACTACCATCACTGTCCATGGCACACCAGACTCTGGCAGTAAAACCCATGCGCGAAAAAACCCGTCACCTGTTGCAGCTTAGCGTCTGGCCTGAATATGAAGCCTGTGGGCGTGTTGGGAGGCACCGGCGGATACTTATTGGTCCCAGGAGTGCATCGGGGAGACCGAGATAGAGACGGAGTGAGAGACAGAGGGGAGTGTATGTGTCCTTGACATGCTTGGCACGTGGCCAGAGGATAAAAAAATAAAAATAATTACACCTGCTCAGAAGTCTCATCATTCAGGCTCTTCCAGCTGCTGGAGGAACTGTGGCTCCCAGGTAGCTAACCACTATCACCTGTTTTGGGCCTGTCCAAAAGTAAATTCTTTTTGGCGTAATATTTACACAGAATTAGTTACTCTATTTGGTACAAACATAGTTTTTAAGTGGGACGAACTCCTATTTGGTCTTCTACTTTCAACATCTACAAATATTAAAACAAAATACTTATTTGGAATATTGAGTGTAGCGGCTAGAAAAGCAATTACTAAGAAATGGCTTAAACCAGATACCCCATCATTAGAGAACTGGTAGGATATTTGTAATGGAAAGAATTACTTTCTCAATGAGGCTTCAAGAAACTAAATTCGAGGAAATTTTGAAGGAGTGGGAAAAAGTATATTTCCCCAAAACGCCCCTTCTTTTGTTTAATTTTAATTTTATTTTTAAATGTAATTTGTTTTATTACTATGATTTATTTTATCTTATTCCACATGAAAAGCACCCCCATGTTCTATTTGTGTGTTCTATAATTACATTGTAAAAAGTGGGAAAAGTTGGTTCACTTCATATTTGTATCTAACTAAGTATGTTTATGTAAATGTCTGAGTAAAACCAAATAAAGGGGGAAAAAAATGAAAAAAAAGGGAGATTTGTCAAGTATTTAATACTCTTATCAACATGGGAGTGGACAAATATGCTGCTTTATGCAAATGTATGTATATATTTATTATTGGAAATCAATTAACAACACAAAACAATGACAAATATTGTCCAGAAACCCTCACAGCATATACATTTTGCTCAACTCGCTGTCAGTGTGCTGATTTGACTATGACTTGCCCCAAACTGCATGTGATTATCATAAAGTGGGCATGTCTGTAAAGGGAAGACTCGTGGGTATCCATAGAACCCATTTTCATTCACATATCTTGAGGTCAGAGGTCAAGGGACCTCTTTGAAAATGGCCATGCCAGTTTGTCCTCGCCAAAATTTTGCATAAGTTTGGAGCGTTATTTAGCCTCCTCCCCTACATGCTAGTATGACATGGTTGGTACCAATGGATTCCTTAGGTTTCTTAGTTTCATGTGATACCAGTATCTTCACTTTAACTTTAAGACCGAGCCTGTTACAACCTCGAAATCGCAAGTTGCTTTAATGCATTACAGAAATTATTGGCGTTAAATCAAATTTGCGTTAAAGCGTTATTATCGCGTTAACTTTGACAGCCCTAAAATAAATAAATGTAGTGTTTATATAACTATATTTGTATCTAACTATGTATGTTTATGTAAATGTCTGAGTAAAACCGAATAAAGGAGAAAAAAAATGAAAAAAATAAATAAATAAATAAAAAGAAACTGTACCTGACCAGCTGTGTCATACAGTCCCAGTAAGTACTGCTTTCCTCCAACGTTGACACTCACTGCAAAGGAAATGACAAAGAGCAGTTGAGAGGAGGAAGGAGGGTGAGGTTGGAGAGGGGTGAGCAGAAAGAGAGGGAGGGAGATAGGGGAGGGGTTAGGGTCCCCAACCCCTCTCTGCTATGTAGGAGGCAAACAAGTGGTTTTCATTATAGCAACAGATGCAATGCAGTTGGAGAAAGAGTGGCAGAGGAAAAAACAGACATTAGATTTGAATCATTAGAATAGCAGCAGTTCACATGATGTTATTATTATTAGACGCCCATGATAAGACATATAATAGAAATATGCCTACCTGCATAATGATTTATAGCAACAGATGCAAGCCAATGCAGTTGGAGAAAGAGTGGCAGAGGAAAAACAGACATTAGATTTTAATCATTATAAAAGCAGCATGTCATGATGTTATTAATATTATTAGACGCCCATGATAAGACATATAATAGAATGTATTCCTACCTGCATAATGATCAAAGACTGTGGGTACATACTCCTCTGGAAAGGCGTCATTGGCATAGCTCATCAGGAGACACGTTTTGCCCACTGCACCGTCTCCAACCACGACGCATTTTAACATGATGGTACCGGTTCCGTTAGCCATGATCCCGACTTTACCATCATCCTCCTCCTCCTCTTCCTCCTGCTGCTGCTGCTGCTGCTGCTGGGCGGTGATCCCAGGCTGCTGGGCATCACCAGGGTCGGAGGAACTGCATCTCTGTCTCTCTCTCCAACACCAGCACTGGTTACTGCAGACTACTCCCAAAATTTGGCTGTGAAGGAGTTCCCTTTCCCTCAGTCTTGAGAGATCTTAATGCAGGTTTAATGCGTCTTTCCTCCAGAGAAGTACCCCTGCTGCTGCTGCTGCTGTTGCCGGTCAGTGGTGCTCTCTCCTCAGTGTTGCTCCACGCCTGAGCTCCGGCTGCTGCCTGGCGCACTGTGCTGCTGCTGCTGCTGCTGCTGGACAGGCTGCTGGCTGCTGGCTGGCTGGGTGCGCTTTGCTGGAGAGGCGGAGCTTGGGTTTGAAAGCAAGGGGCTCTGGATAAAGTGCACTCCTCCGCCTGGTGGGAACCAAGGACTGTAAGAAATGACATCATAAATATTAGGAAGATGTTATACAAAACACATAGTTTTAATCCTTATAATAATAATAATAATAATAATAATAATAAATGTATTTATATAGCACTTCTCAAAACAGATGTTACAAAGTGCTTCACAAGACAATAAAAGCAGATAAATAAAGTAAAAGATATGGTAGCTGTTAAAACAGAACATCAGACAATAAAAGCAGATAAATAGAGTAAAAGATATGGTAACTGTTAAAACAGAACATCAGACAATAAAAGCATGATAAATAAAGTAAAATATATGGTAACTGTTAAAACACAACATCAGACAATAAAAGCAGATAAAGTAAAACAAATATGGTAACGGCTAAAACAGGACATCACAGAACATATCAATAATTATAGAAGTGGTAAAATGGTAGGACAAGTTCATAAAACAAATATACAGTATATATACATAAATGTGTATAAATGTACACATGCGTCCAGAAATGGATGTATACATACATATACAGTATTTATACCCTTCTACTTATAGGAATGCTATCCTAAAAACATGTGTTTTCAAAAGTTTTTTAAAAGTGGATACAGAGTTAGATGATCGTATCTCTATAGGAAGTGCATTCCAGAGTTTGGGATGTCATATTTTGACATCCCAATCATAAATATTAGGAAGATGTTATACAAAAACACATTGTTTTAGTCCTTATACAGGTGGGTACCCATAGAACCCATTTTCATTCACATATCTTGAGGTCAGAGGTCAAGGGACCCCTTTGAAAAATGGCCATGCCAGTTTTTCCTCACTAAAAATGTAGCATAAGTTTGGAGCGTTATTCAGCCTCCTTCCCTACATGCTAGTATATCATGGCTGGTACCAATGGATTCCTTAGGTTTCTTAGTTTAACATGATGCCAGTATCTTCTCTCTAACTTTAAGACTGAGCCCACTACAACCTAGAAACCACAAGTTGCCTTAATGCGTTAAAGAAATGAGTGGCGTTAAAATGAATTTGCGCGTTATTATCGTGTTAACTTTGACAGCCCTAAAACAAACAAATGTTGTGTTTATAATCAGTGTTTCTCACGAAAACGCATTGTGTGTATTCGTACTGCTATGTGCTTGTGTACCTCTGCCAACTGTCAATCAGCACAATAGCGCTTGCTGGAGAGGCGGAGCTTGGGTTTGAAACCAAGGGGCTCTGGATAAAGTGCACTCCTCCTCCTGGTGGGGATGTGTGGGGAACCAAGGACTGAAGAAATGACATCATAAATATTAGGAAGATGTTATACTAAACACATTGTTTTAATCCTTATAGAGGGAATATTAAAAAGGGCGCAGGAAATAAAACAATATCCTGAAGTGTGAGATGCCAATGAGTAGCAGGTCTACCACACACACACACAATACTTTGGGGCAGCTAAGCTAAAATATTCATAACAATTATACATTTTGTGATAAAAGCAACACATTTGGCACAGATGTAGGTTTATATGTTATGAAAAGATATAGATATCAGGGCACTGCAAATTTAGCCCCTGGGGGCCATTGCGGCCATTTTAGTGTAGTGTCCGCTTGGTCACATGACTTGGTCACGGGGTCACAACGTCACGCTGACGTCACGGCTTGCTAACTCCGCCTCCCAGCCCTCGTTCCAGCCTCGGTCTGGTTCTCACTCACATGAACGGAGGAAGGGAAATTACTCTGGATTCGGCTATTAGTGCGTTTTTCAACTTTAAAAACGTAATTTTTTAAATAAGGGCTATTAGAGTGTTCGTACTGGGGAGTTGATTCACCTAAAAAAAATTATCCGCTGAGTTGCAGATGTCACTTTCCCAATGTAAGTCTTTTTGGGCCCAATGGCATCACGTGACGGACAAGGAAGTTGCAGTACCGCCGTTTGGCCACTACGAAAGTTGGGATTGACGACCGACGCTCTTCCTGGGGGCTTGGTTGTACCCCATACTACAAGACCCGTGTCCGCCCGTGTCCCAGCCTCCTTTCATAGACCTCGTCAAATAGGCGCAAAATATGCCAAAATGTTGCAGAAAACAGATCTTACGACTCTTGAAGGTGTGTTCAAGCTGATTAGCTCAGATGTCAGAAGATCACAGACATGCTTTTTCCCTCTTTATATTTTTAAGGGTGCTTTTAAAAAAATTTTTACCTGAGAAAAAAATGAACACTAAATAAAAGGAGCATGGCCACTTCAGGGTCAAACTTCACCCCTTTGCCTTCATGATAGAATGGCAACCACTACACCTATAAGACTTTCAGTAAAATTCACAGAGATATCGCTGGATGAATTTATATAATAAGGCTACTGATACTGGTACAATATATTCAACAGCTTAGTCCATACAGGAATATCCTGGGGACATTATAAGGGTGTCATATTCAAAACCCACTATCACTTATTCCCTAAATAAAGACAACAGTGATGTTATATTGATTTCACTTTGGCTAGACATACATCTGTCCTACTAGACAGTCCAGCATAATAACATGTAAGAATACACCCCACCTGTTTGTTTAGACAAATGTTGTAACATAAGTCTTGAACATTTCTAAATTTAGGGAAGTCTGTCTGCTTTTCACATGACTCTGTGGTTAAGCAGATGAATAGATGGAAATACACACATACATACTGTGCTACCGTGTGTGTGTTTGTGTGTGTGTGTGCGTGTGTGTGTGTGTGTGTGTGTGTGTTGAGGATGGATGGGATATGTGAGAAGGGGCCGGGTGGGGAGCTGCAGATGGAGACGCCACAGGAGGAGGTTATGTGTTTATGAAAGAAGGAGGGGAGATACAGAGCTTTGACCTCTGTGGTGCAGTTGGCCAGGTGTGGGCTGTCTCTTTGAATTAGTGCACTCATAACCATCTTCATAAAGCACGTCTCTGTATAAATGGAAATGTGCATATCATGTTTCTGTCTCTCTTAATCTCTCTGCTTTCTAGGCCAAATGTTCCCAAAATGAGGCCCTGAAACTCCTGGGGGTCCTAAGAAATGTGCAAAGTAAGTTATCAAATGTTTTACACATCTGTTGCTATATCCTTTAGAGCTGCAACGATTAACCGATTAATTTCTTAGTTGTCAACTATTAAATGAATCGCCAACTATTCTGATAATTGATTAATCAGTTTGAGAATTTTTTTTAAGAAAAAAAAAGGTCAAAATTCTCTGATTGCAGCTTCTTAAATGTGAATATTTTCTGGTTTCTTTACTCCTCTATGACTGAATATCTTTGAATTGTGGACAAAACAAGACATTTGAGGACGTCATCTTGGGCTTTGGGAAACACTGATCGTCATTTTTACAATTTTCTGACATTTTATAGACCAAACAAATAATCGGTTAATTGAGAAAATAATCGTTAGTTGCAGCCCTAATGTCCTTTACAATAAAATGTACTCTGCAAAGGACGTGTTTTTAACCATGTGATCTGATATCGTATCACTGATACTCATTCACCACATGCCTTTTTCAAATATAGTCACATCTCACCTAAATAAAACTTAAGACACAGATAGTGTCATTACATCTGAACAAAAAATGCATCACCAATAAAATCCTCGTCTTAAGATACCAACTTAACTTTAGAAGCCCGTTTACATGACATTTGCCAGCCTGTTATGGAGATTTTTTGGCTTGTTATCACTATAAATGAGGTCAGAAATTATCTGCTTCTTGTGCTATCTCAATCAGTGTAAATTCATGTTCATGAGGTCTTTTTAGCTTTCACTTTGTCTTTTTGACATCACAAATATCTTAGATAATTTCTATCCTGTTAGCATTTTCTGATCCCGAATCAGACACTTTGTTCTAATCTTACAGCTGTCTGAATCAGCAAGATGTATTGATGACAACTTGTATAATGTTACACATTTAACTGAAACAGAAACTACATGATAATCAAGTGAGTCACAGTTGACAGGAAACTGGGCTTCTTCCGATCGCTGGTATGAAATAAGAAGATAGCAGTAACAGCAAATAGGGGCATATTAAAAATTGTAAAATTACAGCAATTGAACTCCATTAAATGGACTGCCAAGATTTAAAAAGTTCAATAAAGTGTATATGTGCTGAATGCTATTGAATACTATTACATTTGCTATTTGAATTCATATGTTTTTTCAAAAAACACTTAAATTCAATTTGTTTTTATATAGCTTCAAATCATAACAGAAGTTATCTCGAGGCGCTTTACACAGAGCAGGTCTAGACCGTATTCTATAATCTAGAGACCCAACAGGAGATCCCCCATGAGCATGCACTCTTATGCAACAATGGCAGTGAAAAACCCCCCC
>CAKALU010042588.1:0-15157 GCA_916700995.1 Hozukius guyotensis
ACATATCTGCAGATTCTAAGAGTTATAGATTTGTTAGAAAGTAATCTTTGAACTATTATACCAACCCAGTCGTCACACAAAATGTTAGCATTTTACATGTCTGCAAAACCGTGGGGTACGTTGAATGTCGACGTTTCTGAACCAAAAATGCATTTCATGAATATGTTTCATATCAGCCTCAGGTCACGCTTGCATAAACGTACAATGTCACGTGGTTGATGCTGTGAAATGATTGGTCAGGTTTAGGCAACAAAACTACTTGGTTGGGTTAGAAAAAACATCATGGTAAAAACATCATGGAAAAAACAGCATTGCTTAAAACAGCGTTGCTTAAAACAGCGTTGTGTAAAACAGCGTTGTGTAAAACAGCGTTGTTTAAAACAGGTTGCTCAAAACAGGTTGCTCAAAACAAGTTGCTCAAAACAGGTTGCTCAAAACAGCGTTGCGTAAAACAGCATTGCTTAAAACAGCGTTGCTTAAAACAGTGTTGCTTTAAACAGCGTTGCTTTAAACAACGTTACGTATACGTAAAACAACGTTACTTATACGTAAAACAAGGTTACGTAAAACAAGGTTACGTAAAACAAGGTTACGTAAAACAACCTTGCGTAAAACAACCTTGCGTAAAACAACCTTGCGTAAAACAACCTTGCGTAAAACAACCTTGCATAAAACAACGTTATAATAATAATAGCGATTATTTTAATCAATATGACAGGACATGTTGTGTATGTGTGTGTGTGTGACGTTACTGAACGCTGTGTGCCGACATAGAACTATCATGTGGCGGCTGCACGTGTGTGTGACTGGCAAAAAATCTGATATATGAGACTGCTGAAAACCTTCAACCGGCTGTTGATTGACATTTCATCTCTAGCTGTTAGTTTAGGAAGTGCTCAATTTATGCAGCAGAGTTTTCTATGCATTTTAAACGCCAATATCGATCATGTTCATTTATGTGAGAGGCCAAAATCGTGATTGCAATTAATATTCGATTAATTGTGCAGACCCTACTGTAGATTCAAGTGTGTTTAAAAATCATTAAGATAGTCTCTAAAGTGTAAAGGCTCACGTCCTAGGACTCTACCAGTTTTTCTCCATGTTGACCCTAGTGTGAAAGGCTTGGACACACTTGTGTTAAAGGAAAAAAAAAAAGACACATTCATCCTGAACATCCAGTCATGCCTTCTAGTGTCCTACCCGTGCTGCTCTGGATGGTCCTGACGGTGGTGGAAGATGTGCGTGGCGGGGAGGATGGCAGCAGGAGCAGCGGCCTCCCTCCTTCTCCTTCCTCTTCCCCCGAACAGCCCTGGTCGATCGCCCGCACGTAGCTGTGGCTCCGCATCCGGAAGCACCCTGGCATAGGCAGGGTGTCCATGGTTTCCATGCTGTCCATGGCAGCCTCCATGGCCTGGGCCTGCAGCGCACTGTACACCTGCTCGCACACCTGCTCGAGCTGCCCGTTCAACTCCACCTCGCTCAGCTGGAGGAGGAGAGGAGAGGACATCAGAGGAGGAGAAGGAGGAGGAGGCAGAGAGAGAAGAGGGGAGAAACAGAGGGAGCAGTGAAGAGGGAACTTACAGACTACTGTCAATCAAAACCTCATACATTTTTAACAAAAGGCACACAGTTCTGAGTCCAAGGTTGAGAGATAGTTTGGGCATACAGGTCAAAAAGGCATTCATGAGAGCTGGCTCTATGGCAACTGCTTGATCCCTTGGTGGGACTTCTATCGGTGGTTCTGGCACTCTTGATCTGTAAAACCCGTTATGACCACAGGAACATTTCTAGGTATCACTTTGTGTGCACGGCTGGATTGAGGCTATCACTCAGGGGGCTTTCCAGATGTTTCAGTGAGCTCCAGCTGTGGGTGGAGCCTGTGGCCAATGCACAATCTGGGAGGGGCTTGCACTTGTTACAGGGGGCAGAGCTTGCTGTCCCATTCAGGTCTGGGCTGGGTCTGCATCACTTTTAAGTTTTATGGCATAGTCACTAAACATATATAAATATTTCCTTAGAGTGTGGGTCGATCACCCTGTTGTTGATCCGTTCATTGCTATCGATCTGTGGAGCATGACAGCTCGCCATGACCATCTGCTGCTTTGCTATCGCTGTGTGACCAGAATGCCTTTACCCACCAGGTCTGGATCCATAATCTCCTTCTGTTGTTAGTAAAGGCTTGTGATCCTCTCGGAATATTAAACATTTTCCATCCATCTTTTCTGCGGTTGGTGCAGTTTACTGCACAACAACTTCCTCGTCATCTCTCTCGCTTTGGAGCTTGGCTCTGCGTGGCATGCCGTGCTCTCTGCCCCCTAGGTGCGCGTGCTGCTCTGTGATGACGTTTCACAGAAACCCGACTATAAGTCAAGTCACTCACTCAAAAGATTTTCCAAGCTGAGTTTGGACTCTTGCTTGTTATCAAAACGCCCAGACAGGTTTGTCTGAGCTCGGCACTCATCCTGAGGACAGCTGTGTTACTCCGAATGATTTACTGTTAAACTTTTCTTTACTGATATTTAGAAATTTTGAAATAAATGAGGCTACTGCTGCTGTGCCATCTGCGTGTTAAATTACACACAGCCCCCTCTCTTAAATCAGAAACTGTTGATGAAACACGCCCATCATTCCCGCTGCTGATTGATGACTGCATGTGTTTAATCAACCGCACATTCTACAAGTTGCTGTGGGGAACTCGCTCATCAAACATCAGCATCCACATTCCAACCGGATTCCGCTCATGTGGATGATGTTATTGGTTAAGACTCAATTATATTCAAAAATATATTTTGATGCACATATCAATCTGCACCAAATATAAAAAAAAAAACGGTGAAGCAAACAGAAAGAGGTCAGACTCAACATAGATAACAGGTGTTTTGTGATTTTGGAGAGGTCTGTGTGCATGTGCCAACTAAAGCCATGAAAATTGCCCTGCGTCTGCTGCGATAAGAGGCAGTCTGAGCAGGTTTTAACACAAACGCAATTTTGTGCCAAAATGAGCACCAGGATTGCGCTGTGCCATCTAATCAGCATAAACACAACCTCATCTGCCCCTCTACTCCCACCATGGTGCAAACATGTTCCTTTTGGTATTAGGAAATCACCAAACAAGTCGCAGATGCAAACAAAAAATATAGACTAGTGGCCGAGGAAAACTGCATGAAACTGGAAAAAGGAGCCCTTAGTGCTCTATCACCACCATCCAGCCAGGAGTTTCATCTCAACATCATGTTTCTAACAACATGGTCTTTCAACTACGGTGTCAAATCTGTTAGTCTTAGTAGATACATTCTCTCTCCGTCTTTAACACAAACTGGAAGCCTACTGCAACATCCCATTAGTAGGATTCTATTTGTAATTTTTATCCCCCTATTTTTTTTTTATTTTCCAATCACTGAGCTTAATCTTCACAGTGACTTAAATTGAAAACGAATTGAATGGATCTCACCAAGACAAAAGCATATTGCGGCAGGTTGTTTAATTGGGGTTTTATGGTTGGGTCCATGCAGAGAGGAGGATATTAAAACTGTTAATAGAGGCAATTCAGTGTAATGGTAATTAGGGACAGGTTCAGGATGAGTAATACAAGTGGAGGTTCAAGGTAAGGTAAAGATGGGACAAATGAAGGCTTATTGGGCACAGCTTCCCTTCCCGTGCTGTCGCGTTGAAGAAAAGCTCAAACAGTTCATTATAGGTAAGGACTGCTGCGGTGGGGTTGTTTAGTAAAGTAACATTTATTCCAAGGCTACCAGGAAAATGGTGCCAACACCAAGTTTTCATTTTAGTTACCTCAAAACATGATTGGACAATATTTGTATTTTGATCATGGGCAAGTGGCCATTGTATGAGTCAGGGAATCACCTCTGAGGTGTAAAGGTAGAACAAATAACTCTGCAGAAGCAACCATCAGTGCTGCGTGCACTTTTGTCAATAACCAAGCGGCCATGAATTATCCCCTACATAACTTACATAAATATTCAAAGAGCAATAAAATAGAAAAAAAAATATATGATGCATTGTCACCTTTTCTGACACAATTCTGTATTTTTCTCATTGCCAATGAATCCCATAAAAAGACCCAAACCAACAACGTGTTAGTACGTCTCTCAACGCTTTCTGACTTCCCTTCCCTGTTGGGACCATTGAAGATGTTCATCTTATGGCTTTACGGCTCACAAATATATAGTTTAATTTTTTAAAACAAGACTCACACAAATGTTATACAAATAGTCAGTGGTCATGTCTATAATGTTAAATCCAGCAGTACATGTCCACCAGGTCCAGCGAGAACACTAGGGGACGCGCTGCTCCACTCAACATGGCGGGCTGCTTGTAAACTTTCTGTTATTCCGTCTAAACGATCCACCAAAATCTATGTCTGAAAACATTTTAAGCGAGAAATAGGTGACGCTACTGCTGAGTCTGGTTTCATTTTAGAACTAGTTCGCCTAATTTGACAGCTTGGTCCAAGTTTCTTGAGCCAAACGCGTCACGTTGGCCGGGCTCATTTGCATAAAGTTGAGAATTTTCAACTTTATGCAAATACAGACCCTCTCCAACTCGCCGCAACATTCCCACCATGCACTGGGCGATTGTTTCTCCTGCTCTCCATAGGAAATGAATGGAAGGCGCTGAGATACCCTCTGTCACCGAATCTGGTGGAAATGCGCCGATAGAGGAGCACTCACGCCCCCCCTGAAAACGTTAACAAAGGACTGTTCCCGCCTTTTCATTTTGAAAGAACAACGGCCAATGAGGAAACTCCAACACTCGGCCGACCAATCGTGTAACAACAGCCCTCTCCAGTCCAGCCAAAAAAGGCACAGTAATTCCGTAAGACAGTTGGTCGCTGCAGTTTTTATAAACACTAATCAAACAGGAGTGCATTTGTAGGGGACTATCCACATGAATCCATGTGTTGCTCTACTGTGGATTTGTGTGGGATTGAGACTTTCATACACACACACACACACACACACACACACACACACACACACACACACACACACACACACACACACACACACACACACACACACACACACACAAACACACACAATACTTGTTATTCGATACATTCAGTGTTGGTTTGGGTCTGCACATGGGAATTATTGACAAAAAGAAAAATATAAAATATCACCAGACACATCCTTTTAGAAAACACTTGTAATGTGATGGATGAATTTGTGGAGTTGGAAACATGACTCTCATCCTCCAGTGTAGACATGCTGGTGGTGCACTCTGCACAGACCTGGGCTCAGATAGTATTTGAAACCATTTTCAAACAATGACGGGTGCACTGTTTTTCAACCAGGACTGTAATGTGTCCTTTCATTTATGGTAGGCATAACCAGCGGTGTAGTGGTGTCTTGAAAGGTGGGTGTACTGTGGTCTCCACTAGCTACTACGATTGCTACCATTGGAGCAACAGTGAGGGAAATTACTTTTTGTTCCTCAAATCAATCCAAGACAGAGCTTCTCCTCAGGACTCAGGACTAAAAGTCCCGGGAACTTTTGGTGGAAACCCAGCTTACAGTAAGTGGACTTTGAGTTGACGTTTAGTCAACAACTATCACAATTTTTAAGGCAGTAAACAATATCTTCATTAAATTGTCTTTAGGCCCAAAACAAGCTGCAGTGAATTGCTAAGTATCTTAGAAATGAAGGTATGGTGAACTTGTGTTATGTATAAATATATAGGATGGTAAATATTTTAATAAGGTCTTTGTTGTAAAACAGTGAACCCGTCTTTTAAAGACAGTGAAAGAAACAAATACAGCTGGTCATACTGTATATCATGCCCAAGCTCTCAATAGGTTGCATGAAGTGATCTTCCAGATAAAGACAAAAAAAATGGAGAAATAACGTCATTAAATGGAAGTCAATGATTTGTTTTCAATGTGGTACAGACCACTCCCCACATATTCCATCACATCCATCCAAGCCTTAGTCTATCTATGGTAGAATGATTGGGTGGGGCATCCTGTAAATATAAAGGCATCAGCGTTGGCAACCAACCTGACTGATGGTGCTCATGGCCCTCATGTAGCTTTCATTGCGTGAGCGGTATTGGGGTGAGGACAGCAGCGATTTGGGGTCGAGGAGGGTTTTGGGGTCCAGGGTATCCAGGCTTCTATTGATTGAAACCTCACTCACCGCACGCAGGTAACTGTGGCTCCTGATCTGCAGTTTGGGGGAGTGCTCCGTGGAAATCCTGACAGAGGGATGACAGGGATGTAGAGTTATACACAAAGGTTATCTATGAACTAAGTCAACATTGCATTACTTTAGTTTCAGTCAGAGCAGTGATCACCATCCACGTAAGACACATAAATCAACCATGGTGGTCATTTGTTAACCACAGCAGATTCTGAAGTAGCCAGCATATGTATGTACAACTCCTTTTTTTTTAGTTGTAGTACAATAGCAACAGTGGTTCATTCAGTTTTCCAATTAGATTAGATTAGTTTTATCAATACTAGTGCGGTGCCCGTTCGGAGCGCATGCCTGTCCGGAATGGGCCGAAGGCTTGGCCCTCAGTAGTGCTGCTTGTAGCGTTGTCGAGAACCGCGGTGTGGCTGCTTACACCCGCCATGTGAAGTTGATTGGATGGATGCTTCTCGAGATATGTGAAGGGCAGTCATACATACTATAGGGGTGTAAGAAAATATCAATACACATGGGTATCGCGATATTATGTTGTGCGATACTGTATTGATTCTCCAAAACACTGTATAGATTTTTAATTAACCTCTTAAATATCCGACGGCCACTATTAAATCTTTCAGAGTTTGTAGCGGGCTCAAATTTAAAGCTAGTACCAACCATGTCATACTAGCTTGTCACGAAGGAGGCTAAATAACGCTAAAAAATTGCGCTAAATTTTGGCTGTCATGGCCATTTTCAAAGGGGTCCCTTGACCTCTGACCTCAAGATATGTGAATGAAAATTGGTTCTTTTGGAACCCACGAGTCTCCCCTTTACAGACATGCCCACTTTATTTATCCAAACAAAAAAACAACTGTCTGTCAAGATTTCAGAAGAAGCATGCCATTTTCTCTGTATATATTATATAACATTATTACACGGCGTTGTTGAATACTCGATTTTGATTGGTTAATCACGGCGTTCTATGGTTTGTTATTTCTTTATAGCAGACCGTTGCTATGTATAGCAGACCGTTGCTATGGGCACAGCTCTGATGTCGGACTCTGGCGGATCGTTTATGTGTCAAAATATTGATTTCTTCAGTAACCAGCCGTGTAATAAGCGGGATAATGTACAGCTAGCCGGTCATTGTTCTTTCACAACAATGACCGGCTCGCTGTACATTATCCCTTACTTAAGCTGTTTTTTAATCATAGATTGCACCAAGCTGCAAAGCCTCTTTTCCACAAAATGGAAAAGTGTCAATCAAACATATGGTTTAGATGTGGCAGGGTCAAAAATGACAAAACAAAGAATATAAAGTTAGCAAAATGATATTGATTTGAATAACCCTTAACATCACTGAAATCAGGTTTTTGCCTCCCAATTGTGAAGCCTTTCGACTCGCAATACAGGCCAGTAGCTAGCACTATGCTAGCCACGCCACTGAAATACTGGAGTAGAATTGAGTTGTTTTAAAATGATCTCAGCAGTTCACTCCAAACGCCAGCAATGACTCTAATCACTTCCTCTTGTTTTCCCATCGCTGCATTGTTCAGTTTATATTTCTACGTGCAGTATGACCTCAGAGCCACTGTGGTTGGTGGAGCCACACTTAGTAAATCTGACATTTTAATACATACAGTATGAAAGTTGAAAGGATGCAACTCATGAAAATTCCATAATGTTACATAGAGGTTTTGATGTACAATAAAGGGCCTTTCACACAGAACGCAGCAACGGCACCACTGCGCTCTGAAACCTATTATTTCCAATGGCTTGCATTGTCTATGACAATCTCTACCAGGGTCTTTTAAAGGGAAGCTGTTTACCATACGACCAATTTAAGACATGGTAATGCAAAAGCAAAGTAATGTAGAATGTGTGGGATTTAATCATTGTGTCTGCAATTTATGATGAATACATATTTTCTTCTGCTCACATTTAGAACTACTCCCACACACCGACGTCTGTAATGAGGACTGTGGAGAACATTTTATTTCTGAACATACAATTATGCAGGTAGTTTCTATCGCCTTGGTCTCTCGGAGCATCAACAATATGATAACATGTTAAAATTTAGATTTAATAATCTTTCTATTAAAGGGAGCGGAGAGAGACGTGTGGATGTATTTAGTCCAGAGTGTACTCTACATGTCTCAACTTCCATTCAAGTCTGTAACACAGTCACAGAAATGTTGTTGTCAAGATTTATGGTTTCTTTTCTTTTTGTCCATACATGCCCATGTTCCTGCTGCTTTTAATCTGTGTTCTTTGTTTTGGTTAACTGTGCTTTTAGTATACACCTATATACAGTATAATAGACATAACTAGTATTATGTGTATATTATTTTATGACAGAATAAATATCAAACCAAGACAAACCATGAAATTATTGGAACTACAATGCATTTTTGCACCAATAACTTTCTTTAATGAATTAATGTAATAATAAATATAATATAAATAATCCCATTTCTTTTTCAACCAACTGATCAAAACAATACAACTTTAAATATCAATAACCAAAAAGCATTAAGAATTTCATCCATTCTTACATTACAATTTCACATTCAGTAGTTACTGTTCTATATAAAAAGAATCAATATCAAACTAATCCTATAATAGTATCCGAGCCAACGACCCACAAATGTCATATTGTTATTCTTCTTATTCACACTACACTACTAATCACACGCTCTAAAACTGTTCTCAGTATAGTCACTGTACTCAATATAGAATTATTGTTAATAACAATATTATTATTATCATCATTATCATTATTACACAAAGAATCCTACAAAACAGACACTAGGGTGTGTGTAAGAGAAACCATCAAACCTTTGCTGTTTCTTTTTTACTGTACCCAATGCATGTTTTGCCCTGTACTGTTAATGCTCTGATGCCTGATACCGATGTTAATGCCGTCGGTGACCGTCCGTCGGCCTAGTTTTTGCAGTGTGTCCCGCAACGTCGGCTCTCCTCTGCCCGTGTCGGAGGTTTTTTGAATGATGAATACAGACTACCGCCGCCTGCTGGTGTGGAGGGTTATTTCCTCTCACGCAGGCGCAGAACGTACGTGCTAGTTGGCCGTCGGCTGTAGTCTTTGCGGTGTGTTCGAGTGCAACTTTTTGGCCAAGACACAGCTAGTTCTCACGCTAGTTCTTCGATGTTGGCTTGGTGTGTCTGGACCTTTAATACTGTCATGTCACCCAATGTATTAAGTTCTGGTGGTCACAGTGACCTTTGACCACCAAAATCGAATCAGTTCATCTTTGAGTCAAAGTGGACGTTTGTACCAAATTTGAAGAAATTCCCTCCAAGCGTTCCTGAGATATCACATTCACGAGAATGGTACGGATGGATGCAAAACCTATGGCTGTCAGCTATCGTTGGCAAAGAGGATGGCTAAAGCGCCGGCTGCACGTGGTTGGTCCACGAAGATAGGATAGATGGGACACACAATCAATGAGAATGAAATTTAAACTGAAACACGGCAAAAACCATAAGACCCAGGGTTGGGATCAGTCCACTTCTTTTCAAAACAACCCTCTCCTGCTGAAACTGTTTGAGCTGTAACCGAACTGACTGAGCTGAATGTGAAAGGAACACACACTGTTAACTGGGTTTTAGCAGGAGTCCACCTATAGCTTTATGTGTGCTGATTCTAAGACAGTCCATACATGAACAGCGAGACGTGACACAGTAAGAGGAGAGGAAAGAGAAATCAGAGCGGCCGTCCTTCGACTACTCTCTGTAATTACTCTCACTATTTAGAGAGCTGTGAAAGCTTAATTAGGGAAAGGTGATATTTCTGGCTTCCTGCTGTAGATCAGACTGAAGGGGCGGACTGCATCAGGGAGAATATTTTACGTTGCTTCATCAGAATTTGATCTAAAGATTTGGATTTAAAACTAGGATAGGGTTTAGCCCCCGAATACACTATGTACTAATGTACTAATGCACTAATGGACATCAAATAAATCATAGTTGCAGATTTAAAATTTCAATTCTGCCAAATAACAAAGTAGATTTTACCATGAACAATTTAAAAATACAAGTCACCAAATGGCAAAATGAGGCATTACACTGGGTGTATATTGGTGTGTAGAGCTGTGTATTTGATACAATACGATACATATCATGATACAGGGGTTACAATTCAATATATTGCGATATATTGCACCTTTTAAATTCAAATTTTAGGAAAACTGTTGTATAAAGAACACACCACCGTATGCAAAACAAAAAAGTTTACTTTTCTTATGCAAACAGAACAGTGGGATCTGGTCTCTGTAACATCCAACATCATAGCTCTACTTTTTGTGCAATCTGAGCCTCAGTCTGCCACCGATCTTTGCATTTAAACTATTAATTAAAAATCAATACAGTGTTTTGGAGAATCAATACGGTATCACAAAACACAATATCACCATTCTCAAGTGTATCTAAATGTTCTTACATCCTATTGGTTTGTGTATTAACATACTAAATCCATCAGATTAAAAGTCAATTTGTAGAATTCTTCAGTGCGGAAAATTATATCAATCTAATATTCATATTAATCAAGTTCATTCTCTAATATTTGGGGATTTGGATTTTGATATTTTGAAGAGTACTGTAAGAACTTGATGAAGAAGTTGTTTGTGTAAAAAAAAATATGCAAATGGAGCAAACTGTAATATGTAAAACAATCTGACGATAGAGCAAGGAATCTCTGTTTGTCTGAGTGTCTGTGTGTCCAACCGCACATCTGATCTACTTCACACTTGGTGGGTTTATTGCTGGGGACCCAAGGATGTGCAGTGTTGAAGTTGGTGCAATTTGGACACGCGACACATTCAATATTAATAAGCTTTGAATAAACAAGTAATACCGCTCTGTACAGCAGCGGGGGCGGGGCGTCAATGCAGTGTGGACTGAGTCCAGCATGTCATCCTGGAATATACTGTACTAAGGTTACAACCAAACTCTCCTTCACTTCCCTGGAGTCAACGAGCGATGTGCGGTTCACGACAGCGCAGCAAGCAGCAATAACGGGGCAGAGCGACCGACCCATTCTGAACAGAGGCATCCGCCCACGCCCACACCCTGTATGGGGACTACACTAGTATTTTAAATACACAGTACACTGCAGAGGTAAATGAAAAAAAAGAGTAATAAAAACGGATCCATATGTATAATGAGCAGCTAGCTTTGAGCCCACCTCTGGTTCTTTCTGATATGAGTTCAGGTTCTTCCCACACAACAAGCCCCATCTGTTTCTTACATTAGATAATCAGACTAATGTAAAGGCAAACACCACGTCCTGCTGCAGGCTGATTGGAGCGTGGCCTCAGTGACAAACACGCCAAATGTGCTGTGCATCATAATAACACTTGAATAAGGATCACAGCATTAAATTCATTCATTCATGAAATTAGGCTACAACAGTACAGCCCAGTCACGCAATAAACGTGTGAATGACACGATAATGCGCGAGGCAAAAACGTGTAATAAGAAGAACGCCGTTCTTGCTTTAGGTGTGCCATTTTCACGCCATGTAGTCTGTTCTGACTGCAAGGTAAATGCATCCGCGTGAATATGCTACGCTCAGAGCTAGTGACATAAAATAAAAAGAGAGAGAGACTGCATCTGGTGGGAGGGAGGGGAGGTGGACGGGTCCAACAAACACAGGACTGTCAACCAGGAGACCGGTGATGCCGGTGTCCATCACCGGTTTTGTTTTGTTTGTAAGTTGATGCTACGCTGTTTCTGTACGTATTTTACTTAGTTTACATAGTTATTTTAAACCCATCCTTAATGTTTTTCCTAAACCTAATGAAGTGGTTTTGTTGCCCCCTGCTGGTAGGCTACTGCACCTTCATGCAGGCGTGTAATATTCACACCTCGGCGAGGCAAAATGTGACACTTACACACTATCCTCTGGTGGACAGGCGGGTCTATTACGCGCTTTGGCGTGATATCGGGTTGGATAGTAACTTCATGAGTAGTTTATGTTTCCTGACTCATTGCACCAAATGCTGTCTATAGTTCACTTTTAAATATATGATCATCAGTATATCCAACTCAGTCTCACGGCAGTTTGTGAAATAACGCTCGTCACGACTTTCAACGTATTTTTCGTGCGTTTTCCTATAAATGTCCAGCAACACGTGATGCAATTTCTGCTCCAGTCTTTGGGCTAACATAATATAACTCCGGAAGTGCTGTAACTTAAGTACGGAAGTTACATGACAAATAAATCAACGTTTACTTCTGGTTTCACACGAGACACCAACAGCGGTCTCCTGGGTGAAAGTCCTGTGTTTTATGACCCACATACCTGCTCCGACCTCCTCCCTACGCGGCGTTCACCGCTCTCTCCACTTCCCGGTTCACAATTGCGTTCATTCACATATGAATTGATTTCGTGCTGACCATTAAGAAAAATGTGTTTATGTACACGAATCAATACATTAAATTGCGTAACTATTTCACGAACCGCTGTGCGACTGGGCTGGTATAACATGATCACTGCAAAGCCTTGTGAACTCCATGTTCAACCACAACAATGGTCACTTCTTCTGGAGTTTTCTCTTTTGTCACTATGCTTTTAATTGCACTAATCTCTGTGATGAGTATAAAGAGGGAGATGATTAAATTGACCTCACACACAGTACTTCCTTTGTATGTCTGTTTGTTAACAGTGGAGAGTTTTTATTGATGAGGCTATCTGATGTGAACCTCAGCACTCAATATTAAAGCGTTTACATGCCAGCAGGAAAGAGAATAACATGTTTTTGTCTGCCGTTACTGTATGGTGGCTGTTAGAAGCTGTGACGTCAACTGCAGGACCTCAATGTGCTCTGTGCCTTTTAAGAAAAGTCTGCTCGTAATATATCAGAACCAAAATGGCCTTGGATTGGCGATAAAATCAAACAGAAATGCAGGGAAGAAAAGAAAATGCTAATAGCTTTGTCCTTTTAAAATGTAGCCTAAAATCAAATTTGAGTAAAGGAACAAAATAATAGGTCTGCCCAAGCCTTATTTAAATACAAGATTCAGGTCTGAGATTCATACTAAATATAGAATGTCAGGGGGGGAAAAGAATGACATCTTACTGTAGAGTGGTCATCTCAGTCAGTGATGGCTGTGTGGCCTTCAGGTAGCTGGCCCGGCGTGCCTGGACCTTGGGCGAGGGTTTGGGGCTCCCGTCAGAGTCCCCGCTGTCGTCCTCAGCCATGGCTTTGACATAGCTGCCGCTCCTCATCCTCCGACAGGGGATGTCCTCCTCCTTCCCCAGCGGGGAGAAGCCGCTCCACTCATCCTGAGGTACCTGATGCCCGAGAGGCGGAGAGGACAGAGGAACACTGTCAGGAGGATCCGCTCCACTGCTGTCTGAGTCCCAGCCACCAAACTGGCTAACTAAACTGTCCTGATGGTACATGGAAACTACAGAAACAGAGCTATAGCATGCTGTACAACAACAACAAAACACAACACAGAGCGAGATCCAGCATGCATTAACACAGACTGGACTAAACTGATGGCTGGCATTTCTCTTAATCCATCACTCTTTTGACACACACATGCATCCATACACAGCTCTCACACTGCTGTGGTGCAGCCTTGTGGCTAATTAACATGGAAAACAGTATACGTGTATGTGCTTGAGTCAATCTGAAATTTCTCTCTGGCTAATTCATACACATCTGCTTTCCAGGAGTTCTCCAACGCAGAACTGTGTCAATATATGAGCACAGGAGAGTGGCTAATGTGTGGATGAGCATTCATGTGTGTGTGTGTGTGTGTGTGTGTGTGTGTGTCGACAGTATGTATCTGCACTGATCTTACCCGAGGGTCTGTTTGTTAATTGAGACAGACGTGTTCTATGGGGTCAGATACTGATTGTGCAGTTATAAATAAATGAACTGAACAAGCTTATATTTATAAATTATCATAACGATATAGCACTAAAGTTTACAGAATAAAAAGAAAGGAGGCAACAAGATCAAACAGGATGTTAATGTTTGACTTAAAGGGTTTGATCACTCAATTCACCCCAAAAAATACATTTCTAACATCCCTCTGGTTTCTACGGAAGCCCGGAGAGGCAAGAAAAAAAAATGATGGTGATCCATTTTCTAAGTCTCTCTCTTGTTTTATCTCCTGTGTTTATGACTTAAAGGGATATTTGGGGTGTTTCTCAGTGGGGTTGTATGAGGTACTTCTCCTTAGTCAGTGTGTTACCTACAGTAGATGGAGTTTGGAGAAACAGACAGGAGCACCAGCACGGGAGCAAAGCAACGTACTGCTGTGGACGGGGGCAGCAGCAAAACACATTTTAGATATCTAAAAAATCAGTTTTTAAGTGTACACTATATTAAGAATATTTTCACTGGTTGACCTCGCTGTCAGACAGACCTTTCTGACGGGGAACTGAACTTAAAGTGAAATCTCAGAGAGACTCAGTTGACAAAAACAGTACAGATACATTTCACTTTCAGTTCAGTTCCCTGTTGGACAATATTCAAAATATAGCGTACACTTAAACTGATACTGATTTTTTTAGGGCTGTCAATCGATTAAAATAGTGAATCGTGATTAATCGCAAATTAATCACACATTTTTATCTGTTCAAAATCTATTTTAAACGGGAGATTTGTCAAGTATTTAATACTCTTATCAATATGGGAGTGGACAAATATGCTGCTTTATGCAAATGTATGTATATATTTATTATTGGAAATCAATTAACAACACAAAACAAAGACAATTGTTGTCCAGAAACCCTCACAGGTACTGCATTTAGCATAAAAATATGCTCAAATCATAATGTGGCAAACTGCAGCCCAACAGGCAACAACAGCTGTCAGTGTGTCAGTGTGCTGACTTGACTATGACTTGCCCCAAACTGCATGTGATTATCATAAAGTGGGCATGTCTGTAAAGGGGAGACTCGTGGGTACCCATAGAACCCATTTTCATTCACATATCTTGAGGTCAGAGGTCAAGAGACCCCTTT
>CAKALU010042589.1:9052-33119 GCA_916700995.1 Hozukius guyotensis
CATTTCTGGGTCTGACTCATTCCTATAGACTCTATTGTAACAGGCGACCCTTCCTCCCCCAAGTTTCCCACCAACCTGTGTCTTACGCTTTTATTGGCTGTAGCTTGTGGACGGACTCCCCGACAGGTCCAGATATTTAGCATGCTAGATATCTGGAATGTGTCTGCAAGGGATCTGCGAGCGTCGGCGAGCCTCTTGGCTCGTGTCTTTGAACAGTTCACACATGACACTCGAGCACCGACATGCGAGCGGCAAGCCAACGCCAATTTTCCTCTGATCTGGGGCTTTAGTCGGGGAGCTCCAAAAACTGTCAGGGAACGGAAAATCAGGGCTAAAGTTTCGTAGTGTGAACTAGACATTAGTGGGACGGAGTTGGCAGCTCAGCGTGGCGAGATGCCACCAAAATGATCGGTATCAAATGAAGTACTCTATTGGTATCAGTACTGGTGTTGGTACTGGTATCGTAATTATTTAAACGATACCCAGCCCAACTTCTACCTATAAATTAGATCAACCTTTTAGTATGAGAATGTGCTTCCAGTGCCACAAACAACCCAAAATTATACACAAGCTTCATACTGTATTCTCTCTAAACGCACACACACCTATTTTTCAGTTCAGCTCGGCTTTGCGAGGCGCTACTCTCGACAGATATTCCTGACACTCTGTTGCTGAGCAATGTTAGGAAACTCCCGCAAGGCATCGGTTTCTCCTTTTGTCTGTCTTCTCATCTCTGTCTCTTTCTCCCTCTCAGGACATAAAAGTGGTACTTTCGCTTTCAGGCAACTCTTAGAAAGCCTGTTAGGTATCTGACTAGAGACAGCCGAGTCAAACGGAGAGAGAGGAGAAAAGAAGGATCCGAATAAATGAACTTCAGAGACTGTCGGCATCGTGGGGAAAGACAGGGAAAGCGAGCGCCGAAGTCAGACACGGAGAGCCTGCAGGATAGAGGGAGGCTAAAATAAGACGGAGGTGGGGGTGTTAGATGGTGAGAGGAAGACAGCCAGACAGAGCTGTCTTGTTGTCCAATCCTCACCTTTTAACCTCCTCTCCTTCACTCTCACGCTCTTTTTCAATATTTAGTTTGTTTTTGTTGCCTATAGTCTTGGCAATTTTAAAAGTTTTATTCAAGCAGCAGCAGAATATCTGTTATCATTATCTCCGTGTCTGACTCACAAGTGCTGCAAGGACCTGGCAGCTCTCGTTCTAAAACATCACTGTAAAGTGCTGTAGGAACGAAATGTTGGCAGACCAGAATCTGCTGTCAATGGATTGACATAAACTGATAAGTTGTCAGACTTTTGTTGCAGACATCTTTTGTGAACATCACATAAGGGTGCACTCATATCAAAAGTATTCAGTTTGCAGTGAGACTATTTCTTCAGAAGAAAGTACTTCCTGGTAAAAGCTGTTCACAGTGAAGTCTGTGGATTATATGTGAAGTTACAGGGAGATAATTTCTTGAAATAAACATTGCTGTTGAATTTTTATGGACGGAAATCTCTGTAGGTCCATCACTTTGGTCCAGACTGAAACGTCACACTAGTGAATGGATTGCCAGAAAATTTGGAGCAGACCTTCATGTTCCTCAGAGGATGAATCCGACTGACTTAGTTGATCCCGACTTTTCATCTAGCACCATCATCAGGTCAAAGTTTTAACTTATCCAGTGAAGTATCTCACCATGTACAAGATGAATTGGCACACTATTTTGTAGCGACATTCATGGTCCCCAGAAGATGAATCCTAATACCAGACTTTACCTTCAGCGCCACCAGGAAGTTGACATTAGTGGTTTTGAGTGAAATGTCTCAGCAACTATTGGATGGATTGCCATGAAAATTGGTACAGACATTCATGTTCCCCTGAGGATGAATCCTACTGACTTTGGTGATCCTTTGACTTTTCATCTAGGGCTGTGATCACGTCAAAGTGATCAACGTATCCTCAAACAACGGTTTCTATGATATCTTACAAAAAGTTATTCCTCATTTTTCGTGCGTTTTCCTACGAACGTCCATGCATACGTTAAATGCATACAATCTTTTCAAAATATTCTTCCGTCTTCACAGGAAACAACTTGGTTAGGTTTAGGCAACAAAACTACTTAGATTAGGTTACGGAAGTTACGTGACAAAAAAATCAACTTTGACTTCTGGTTTCACATGAAATACAAACAGTCATCTCCTGGGTGAAAGTCTGGTGTTTTTTAACCCACCCATCCACCCCGACCTCCTCCCTACGCGGCGTTTGTCGCTCTTTATACTTCCTCGGGATATATACAAATTACAGTGCATTACTTTTCGTAGGTATAGCTACGAACGGTTTATGAGAACAGCCTGATTGGGTTTGGTGTTGTTTCTAGAGTTTTGGCCAGACTTTGCTTGATTGACAGGTGTCTAAGCCAATCACAGTCTGCCAATTACTCATCCCAACTCCTTGTCATCTTGGCTTTGTCACCAACAAACAAACAAACAACTGCATAAGCGCAAGAAAACTCCCCCCAGAGATACAACCAAAGCAACAAAAATACAAACAGCTAAACAAAGACAGAAATAAACAGTAAACCGTATTTGGATATTTTGACTCCAATAATTCACAAATATGGCAGGAAAGATACCAAAACTGTGAATAAACACTGTTAACAACCATATTTGACACTTCTTTGCAGTGAATAAATGTTGTTTTGACTCATAAACAACAGTCAAATTAAATTTCCACGGGTTATTTTGCATTTGATTTGTGGCGCTGAATATTTATCCGCTGATTAAAAAAAAGTTACAATCTAATCAAACTACACAGCTGTGCTGTTACAGTGCTGGGGATATAAATAGTCCACCTGGGTGGACCATCAATAACCACTGTATCATAAACTAATGTTGTCTACAGAGGCAAAAGGCTCAGATGGCGAAGTGAAAAAAACCTTACAGACTTTAGCTTCAGGCAAAAAAAAATGCTGCTGTCAGAAGGACTGGAACACACACACAACTGCACCTTCGCTGCAGTTTGCTGAAATCATCAATTTAAACAGTTACTTACAGAGAGGGGTTTCTATTAAAGGATAGTTAATATTCTCAGCCACTGTGAGTGTTAAGTCTGTTTACTAGAGAGTCCTCTATCTTCTGTGAAAGTAGTCTATTACAGTCGGTAGCGGGGTGTTGTAGATGTCCTACATTTTACCTGCATTTCCTCTCTTCTAAAATAGTCTCATGACAGATTAGACACAAACGTTTTGCTTATAGGTCTAACTGATTTATAACATTTTAGTCAGCAAACCACCCAAACTTCTCACATAGAATCTACCTTTCTTTAGAGACCTGAGAAGCAAAATATGAAGTACAATGTAGACGGCATTAGTAATTAGTGAGAAGTGCTGTCTAAGGTGGGTGAAAGTGGCTGAGCTAGTCAGGTTAGCATATGCCTTGTAATTTCCTTTACCTAAAGAGCTTACCTTCACGGTTTTCTGTACAACATTATTATGATGATGCAGCAGCCATTCTGTACAGTGAGAAGGTTTTCCTTGTTTATCATAGTTCATTCTTCTCTCGTCTTGTTCAGCCATCGGGAGAAAGTCAATTCATTTCAATGAATTTGCTTGCAGGGGTCGAGGTAAATCTTTCGCTTCAAGATCAACTTTGGTGAATTTTGACACATGAAATTGCACAATTGACCAATAGTAAACCATCACACAGTAAGTATTTCTAGCCTTTAGGGCATCTTATATGGCAGTGCTTTCTGTTTTCTCCCAAGAGGGCACTTTATCACACTTTCTTGCACACTGGGCCACCTTAAAAGGCATTTTATACGATCTGGGCATCCAATAGGGCACTTTTGCGGCATTCTTTTAACATTAAGGGCACCGGGGGTTGGGGACGACAGTTATGACGCAAGACTCCATGTTACAAATAATACTTTTTTATAGACTAAGTACTTTATGTCCTTCTAGTGACCGATCTAATAAGCTTGTGACCTGCCAAACTAGGGTGCACATTTTTGCCTCTTGATACCTAGGAATTCACCGATCCGACTTTTTATGTCCCAATAGCAATACCTGGGCTTTGGGTATCGGCCGATACCGAGTCTTGATCCGATACCAGTGTTTAATCAATAAGCTGTATGCCTCTCTGTGTGGAAGTGAGTGGGATCATTCTTTTATGTGTAAGACAACATCAGGCCTGACTTAAAAACTGCTTTCTTAAATTTGTAAGACAAAATATAACAAATAAATACATAGCTTCAATATAAATTTACTGAATTGTATTAAAATAATAAATCATACTCCAGCAACTTAGTAAAAAATCTTCAAAATTAACAGGAATTACAATTCAAGTGTAAACCTTTTTAATGCAGCAACAAATTGGTCAAACTTAAACAGGAATTAAAATTCCAGTCTATAATGTATATAGTACATAAACATAGAACTGAATTGAATGGATCGGCCCTTTTGTCACCAATACCCGATCCAGCTATTTGAGTCAGTATCTGCCTGATATCGTCATCGGTGCATCCCTATTAATAACTCTTTATTGAATGAACACGGTGTGAAATCCTGAGAAGGCACCAGCTAGAATAATTATGAATCCACTGCTTTTCTTGGCAAGATCCACCCTGCGTAGCTGGCTGAGGTTAGACATTGACCTTGAGTGGTTGAGGTCAGGATAGCCCATTGGTATAGTACCTCGCACAAGTACATGGACGCCAATCCTGGTCTTGCCAAACTTAAAGTAGTGGGATTAATAATAACGACGCCATTTAGCCCTGCGAGTAGTCACTACATTAACCCTAGCACAGATGATGAAGAGGAAGTTACAGTGTAGGTTTTAGAGGCTGATCAGTAAAATCCAACAACAAAATAAAATATTACACCAAAAAAAACTAAAATACAGGACCTCACTGACCGGGCAATAACTGATCTTAAAGTCCAACAGTGTCCTGACATATTAAAAGCTTGAAATTAACGACACCGCTTCTGGAAAAACTGGTTTCAGCATTTATCACTTCACTATATTCCAGCTAAGTACAGTTTTGTGTACATTTTTGTAGTCCTATAAGTCAGCAAAGCAAGAGAAACAAGACATTGTCATTTCTCACGAGCAAAAGCCTTGACTAAGCCTTTCTCTGTGTTAACACCACACAGTAACTGAACACACTCGTGTCCCTGGTCGCTGTTATTAATCACAGGAATGTTCAAATTGCTGTTAAATTGTCCGTGATGAAAAGTAAACCTTGAGGCAGCAACGACGCTGGATTTAAGCTCTGTGCTCTTTACCTATTAGGAAGTGATGTGTGAATGTTTTATCATCGCTGAGACTCGTACACAGCAGTCGCTTCCTCGCAGAGCTCTGATTAATTATACAATATCTGACCTCTTAATGTTCACTTTGTTAAGCTCTTTCTCTTAATCTCTCTTGATCTCTGTCTTCTTCTCTACTGATCCTGTGTTTTTGGATTAAAGGGAGACGATTTGTTCAGCTAATTCCTCGCAATGTTTGTTCCTTGTTTCTCCTTTTATAGTGCATATTCTTTTTTTTTGTGGCACATTTAGTACGACATGTGGGATATAAATAAAGTGTACATGACCCGACAAAAGTGTTTTCCTCTTTTACTGCTAATGATTTTCTAGGTGACCTCCATGTTGAAATGATTGGTTGCCTCATCTTTAGGGTGAGTACGGTTTGTGGGAATGACTGCAACCTCGTTCTGTACAAATCATGTTTATATGCTGCTTATTTTCATAGCAAAAATATCTTTTGGTGGAAATTTAAAGGGTAGCTTTGGTATTTTTCAACCTATTTTCCCATGTTTTTGTGTCTAACTGACTAATAGGGACAACAATTTCTGAAATTGGTCCAGTATTGAGGGAGAGCGCTGTAGATGGCAGCTGCTCACAGGCTGCAATATGGTGCTTTTGTTTGTTTGTTTATTTGGTGTTTGGTTGGACGTGAAGAAGAACATTGACATTGGAGACTAGGGTTTGTGTTCTGCGTCCCTAATATTGTTTATTTAAGGCAGTGGTTCCCAACCTGGGGTCCGGGCCCCCCTTAGGGGGGCGCCAAAGATCACAGGGGGTGTGCCAGGATTTGTCTGCTCTGAGGTTGTCAAAATATGATTTGCACATGTGAAAATCATAGTAACACACTTACTGGATAACTTATACAAAAGTCTGTATATAAAATTATTCAAAAAGATATATATTTTTTTGGTACTTAGTAGCAAAATCAAATTAAATTTTCTTGCTTCAATCCATATTTGTTGGTGTTTAGCCTTTCAAAAACAACATTTTCACTGCGGTCAAAAATCTGCTTACTCTCCCGCTTGAGGCCCGCACCTGCATTAACGGGTCGGACTAGCAGCAATCTACCAACGCTATAAATTACATTTATTTAACAACAATAACATAAAATCTATTGTGGCTCTAACGCTATTATAGGTCGTTTAAAAAAAAAAAAAAGATTATGTTAAGTATCTGCATTCGCTTGGTGAATCTGTCAAGATGTCATCACTTTATTTACGTTGACGAAACTGAGGAGTTATATTCATTAAAGAAAGTTGATTTAATAAAAAAGTAACTAATTAATACACTTAATCTTTTTATTCAAATTGAGGATTTTGTTCGAGGATTTGTAATTTTTTTAGGTTGATGAGTGGAGATAGTGGTAGGGACCACTGATTTAGGTTATTAAAACACTTGTAAAGAGGGAAAGATACTTTCAACACTTCAGAAAATCAACATTAGGGGTTGAATAAAGCCAGCGGAGGGAACTCATTTGAATAGCAGCACAAAAATGTGTGTGTATTTGGGAGTGTGTGCCATCAGAGTGATCCCTTACGCTCGGTTAATGTCACTCTCGTTCTTGAGTTACAAATGCAAATGACAGCTAGCTCCATTTTCCCAAACGCACAGCTGGAGGGGCATTTTAAAGCATCACTCTTCACCTCCTCCGTCAATCCCAAACACACACACACACACACACACGCGCGCACTGTATGAGTGTGTCGGGCGTGTCGGGCAGTAATGACGAACAACTCACATGCATTAAAAGTTTCCACCTCTACCCCTCGCGCTGCAGACGGGCGTCATTTTCACACAGGAAGGCCGCAACCTTGACTTGATTTATTTACCTCTTTTCCCTGGCTTCTGCTCCTCTAGCGTCTCTTACAGTTTTTTTTTTGTGTGTGTTTATGTGTGTGTGTCGCTCCCTCTCTCTTAAGGCGTAAGCAAACACTCCTCGCTTTTAGAGCCGTTTAAAAAGTCAGCCCGGCGAGTGGCGAGATGGTCGATCTTTACTCTGACACTGAACAAAACTCTACACGAGTCCTGATGGATGGTCCTGACCTCGCATTGCCGGGGATGACGGTAAAGTCTGTGTGTGTGTGTGTGTGTGTGTGTGTGTGTGTGTGTGTGTGTGTGTGTGTGTGTGTGTGTGTGTGTGTGTGCGTGTGTGTGTGTGTACACTCACATAAGCGACCTTTTGCAGCAGCATGACAAGGCCATTGATCCTGGCCTGTAATTGGACAGCATCAACCACAGACGCATCCAGAGCAGTCTGTGTCTGTGTGCAAGACTTTGTGTATCTATGTGGATATGTGCACGTGTGTTTTTAAACCCTTCATTACTTTTATAGGAAAGTAGTCACTGATCTTTACACTACGTCAGATTTAAATCCTGATCCCGTTTTCACAGTCAAGCAGTAAAGTGGCAAAAATTATTATTAAAAAGTTTTCTTCTGAGACAGAATTCTCTTGATTTAATCACCAATACTATAGTGTTATGCTGCGTTCACGCCAAATGCAAATAAAATTTTCGCCTTGCCTTACTCGCGCTAGTTTGACCACCATACATGTTGTGGAAGTCCAAGATACGTCGGAAAACCAAAGGCAGCCTCTTCTGGGTTCCTAACATCATCTGGCAGCGCTCGGTGAATTTCACAGAGCAGTATTCACAGTATCCAGCAAACCCAAAATAAACAGATTGTGCTGTGATATAATTGCAATAAATGGATCAAAAGTATGCCGAAATAACTACATAATGATGCCAATTTGAGTCTGAATTCATGCTTCGTCTGGTCTGAAGACTGTTTAGCTGTAAAATGAGAAAGTTTGTGACGCGGCAGCCAAGTTGAGGAAATACCAAGCACCGCCCACCAGCCGGAGCAAACTTTCGCATTTTACAGCTAAACAGTACACTACAAGATGTTTCTGAAAACATTTGAGGCGAGAAATAGGCATTACAGTAACAAAATATTGATTCATATTCGATCAGCGCTGCCTAGTTTGACAGTTTGATCGGAGTTCGCGAGTAATTGACAGCTGCCTCTGTTGGATGAACAGCCAATAGGAACGCTCTCACTCTGAAATGACCTGTGATTGGCCAAAGTCTCCCGTCACGGGCTAGATTTTTGAAAGGGTAAAGTTTCATTCAGTTTTTGAACATGTTAGAACGTGTTGCTTTTAAGTTTCCCTTTCACTTTTACAATGTAGTACAGTAGGCGTCATAGGCCCCTACTGACCCACATCTATGAGGCTTATAACTACTGATAATGCCCATTTAATGAGCTGATAACTGTTGAATCTGGTGCCACATGAGAGAGAAACTGGGCTTGGACACTACACATTTTTAAAAGAGAGCTTCTGTTACAAACTGGAGACAAGAAGTTTGAAAGATGTAGGCGTTTAGCAGCCAGGGAGCATTGCATTATGGGAAATGGGATGTAGGATCCAGCGATTTGGGAGCTTGACCCTTGTCGGCCAATCTTGACCATTCTTGTTTAATCTGTCCCTTGTGAGTGCCATAATAAATCACCAGAGTATCTATGAAAGACCAGATTTCTTCTCCTGCCAGTAACCTCACATCGTCTGTACAGAAACTGGCTCATAGTTTTACTTTCGAACAGTTGGACACCCAAAATAACTTCTCACATTTAACTACATAACAAAAGTTGCTCAGTACAACCACAGTCTTCTACTAGCAGCAATATTTGCAATATTTGTCCAGCGTAGTGTGAAAGTACAGATACAAGGCAAAAACTGACTTCAGGCTGTTTGTGCTGTACGAGTGTGTTCATGTAAATATGATCCCACTGCTGACACTGACACTTTCCACTTTCCATTTTATGCCTTCGTACTTGCCTGCAGCATTTCTCACAATTTTAAGCTGCTAAACTTCGATATCTGTGAAACCACAGCAGGGTCAGACTGTGAATTTACAGCTCATATCAACAGAGGAGGAATGGTAAGCAAAATCCTTTAAAAAAACATTCACAGTATTTTAAAGTAAGCCTGTATCCCATCTGATTCCCATTAGGTGGTTTCGTGACTTAAAGCCCGGGACACACTGGAGGATAGTTGGGATGATGTAAACATATTTGGACATTCGGGAATCTACGATCTGAAGCTCAGTTGGCACCGATGCTCATCCATCTGGTAGTAAAAAGTTTTCAGATTCAATCACAACCAAAGAGACGGAGTCGAAAAAAATTGAGCTGAGCTGATCATATCAGACATGTGTGATATTTACGACCCAGTATCTGTGCAGGTGTAGACTGCTGAGTGTGTGATGGATCACTTATTCAGCACTATGGAGGCTTAAAAAAAGTTTTTTGGTGCACACAGGGTTTATTTCAAAGTGTTACATGTTAGATACCTGCTCCTTTTATCGCCTTGAAAGTCATTTTTGAAGCCATGCCGTGTTTGCAGGGTGTGTGTTCAGGTTATCTAGGAGGCACACACCATTTTCAGTGTGTATGTTCACGTCAAAGCTAAGCTAAATCCTGCAATCTACACAACATCAACCACAGCCCGGTCTCCTAAAAATTACCCATACAACGAAACTGCATTGTGAATTACGTTTCGAGGGAAACGTATTTTATCGCGGATTATGATTTTGATGTATCATAAATTAGAGCCAAAATCTTCTATCCCGATATAGGTAATTTCATATCTTGATAATAATATATATCAACATATGGCATGTTTTCTGGTCATTTTAATAGTCTATATGAAATAACCACTTAGTAAAGCCTATTTTTGTGAGACAAATGAAAAGTACTGAGTATTTTCTCATTTTAAGAACTTGAGTGCAAAATGAAAATAATAGTTTTAAGTGAAATTATCGAGAAAATATTTATAGATATAGGCCTTGCCTATATCGTGATATAAACAATATAGAAAACCATAGACATTTTGATATCGTTTTGACGATATATATCGTCATATTGCCCAGCCCTATCACAAATACGTTTTTTAATAAAAAAAATAAATAAAACACCCAGGAGAGACCGCTGTTCGTGTCCCGTGTGAAACCAAAAGTGAACATTCACTGATTTAAATTTACGTCCATAGCTTATATATAACATAACATAAAACCCAAACCATGACGTTTTTTCTAAACCTAACCAAGTAGTTTTGTTGTGTTTTGTTTCAATTTACAACGTTAACCAGGTGTTTAAAACTGTTAAAAACTGTGATCGTAATCCGGGAGAAAATATGTTTCCCTCAAAACATAAATGAGAATGCAGTTTAGTTGTATGGGAACACAATCTTGTAGGAGACAGGGTTGTCAACCAGGTTGTATTTTTAGGTAATTTAGCATAGAATTTCTTTCACATCCAACACACAATTAGAAGGAATATTTCTCTAGTTACAAAAACACTACTGAAAGTCTTGAGCAGAGCAATGGCACCATTTTCCAAAAAACAGTGAGTGACGCACCTCACATATGGGGACCCTACTCTCTTAACATGCTCTAAACATTCCCTGAGCAATAACAATAGTCTTAACGATGAATTTAAAGCCTCCCGTCACTGTGAAAAGGTTTCTCGTCCTGCCGATCCCACTGAGAATCACCAGTTCAGCCTGCAGCTCTGTGCAGCCTTCAGCAGCTCATTGTTTTGGTCCTCCACACCATCTGGTGGAGCCCCAGTGGCTCTAAGCAGCCCCCCCAACCCACCCCATAGGAATCTGTGGACAGCAGCTCCCAGCACACAAACTGATTGTACACTATCTGCTCAGAGCCAAATGGCACAGAGCGGAGGTAAACAAGTGTCTGTTCAAGAGATGTAAACAAGCAGAATAATTTCCTGAGGAGTTGGTGACGGAGCTAAAACAGCACTCAACACTTTACGTCATATCTGCAATATCTTCTTTCATATTTAACATGAAGGAAATCTACATATACATACATTTACAGGTGTTGGACCAAAACGTTTTTCCAAGATATTTGCCTTGTTGACTGTCAACAACATCCGTCGTGTGCATGTGTGGCTTGTTGGCAAATAAAAGTGAAAGAAAAAGTCAGCCGTGTGGGAGTAATACTCTGTCTCGGACATCCTTTTTAATTTATAGTTTAGCATCAGAATATTTACTGTTGATAGCACCCCTACACCCTAACTCTAGACATATGTATTGTACATTACTGGGCCATGTCAAGGTTTGATAATAAAGCCCTGAGTTATTGTGCTTACATTCTTTCATTTACCTTAGAAAGGCTGGCCTTGTCTCTTTTATAAATTGGACTATACTACATTCTTTCATTCACTGTGATGATTGCAGCGAGCAGAAGCTTTGCAGCAGAAATATTTTTTGCTATATGTGTGCGTTACTGGAGAAAAGACAAACAGCCCAAGCTGACCAATCACAACTCTTGCAGTCTCTATATAGAATCTCCATATAGCCACCATAACCCTGGCTATACCATAGATATAATAGACATTTTCGGACATTTTGACATGACATAGAAAAGCAAAGGTGAAACAAGTTATGTTAACGTTTTTCAACAAGAGCCCCGGTGAGCCCAACCCGTTCTCATTCCCAGGGCGTCAAATACAGAGGCTTCGTCACGGCCGTCAGCGTTCGGTACCGCCACATAAGACACCCTTTAGCACTGGTATGAAACGCACCATTAACTACAATGTAAACCCAACAGTAAACAGTAAAGTGCGCCGGGAGTGTGATGATGTAGTTTAAGGAGCAAGAAGACACACTGCGCGGGCGGGAGGGTAAATGGATTAGTCCAACAAACACAAGGCTTTCATCCAGGAGACCGCTGTTGGTGTCCCGTGCTTTAAGTTTCACTTTCACGTTACAATCAGCTGTTCGTTCGTGTCTCGTTTTCACAACGTTCAGTGTCATTTTCACTGTACAAACGTAGTAGTTTTAAACCCAACCATGTTGTTCTTTCCTAAACTTAAAGGCAAGGTTGACAATGTTCTCCAGTATACACTATTTGTTATATTGGTTGAAATGGTCTTTACACCACGACAGCAATCCATTATTTATGAGCTCTGAAAAAGGACCGGAAAAGAGCCGTCATTTGTAACTGCTGTAATCCTGTAAAAACATCTACCAATCACTGCCTTGCTGTCCGCTTGGAAAGAACCAATCAGATGCCTCCCTGCCTCCCTGCTCGTACTCTACCCTCTACTTTCAAATTATGCTAGCTTTCCAACATTGGCGACCCTATCTTTAACTATAGTGATGCCAAGGGTAACTACAGTGGTTTTGATGCCGCAAATATAGTGACGCCAAAGGGCGCGACAAAGCGGCCGTATGTGACGAGTTGGGATGAGAATGTGTTGGTGAGTCAGCATGCACAATACCAGGACCCTGGAACCAGTTCACCTAAATGGAAAGCAGTTGCTTTTAATGTCAATAATTCTACCTGTTCCTTTCGTAATATGACATGCAAAAATATCTGCTGTGAAAAAAAGTCCATTGCAGTTCATATATTATATTATATATAAGACATTAGCAACACTTACAGCTGAATAAGTTAATATGGGTAAAAAGGAGCCCAATGAGTGTGTGACAGTGCAGATGTGACAGGAGTGGAGATGAACACCCCTCTGAGAGCTGTCAGAGCCCATCTGAGACACACACACACACACACACACACACACACACACACACACACACACCACAGTTAGAAAGAGAAGTAGGAGGTAATAAGAATGGAGATTAGACTTTCGATTAAGCTGCTTTCTTATTCTCCAGCCCTCCAACAGCTTTGACACGGAGCGTCTGAGAAGCGGCCGTGGCCAATTCGCCTTCAGCGTTTACAAACAGAAACGACTTTGAACGCTCACTTCCGAGAGTGTGTGTCTGAGTTTCCAATCGGCAGCCGCGGCGCTCAAAGGGGGAATGTGTCGTCGGCCGTGCAGGGGGAGCAAAAATTGCATTAGTGTTTGTGTGTGTGTTTGCTCATGCATATGCATACGGAACAAATACATGGCGACGGGAAATAAACAAAACAACAAGGAAGCTGTCAGCAGATGGCAGACGGGGTCACGGGAGACGGCAGTGATGATCACACACACAAACACACTCACACACACGCAGACACACACACACACACACACACACACACACACACACACACACACAAAGCAGGTCACGGCTTAAAACAGAAGTTAGTAGAAAGACAAACTGCTGCCATCACGTCACAGACATGCGAGGCTGCGTGAGCAGAGAGAAGACGTGATTCATGCGTTGGCTTTCAAAACAAACAGCAGATAATTTACCACTAAACGCTGCCACAAGTTTTCACCAACGTGTTCTCACTTTGGAAAGAATTTCCATTCTTGGCAGAAGTTTTCTGCTTAATTGAAATAAAAAAATAAATGGAAACTCTTTGTTTTATGGGTCTGTAATTTCCTGATAATTAAATAAAAGGGTATTTCCTGAAAAGAACTAATTTGATACAAATAACAGGGGAAAAGAGACTATTTAATTAAAGGGACTGTATGTAAGTTTTTACACGTATAAACATGTTTTAATCGTTTTTTATTGCCGATATGTAAACAGGTGTAAACATAACCTAACCTAAACAATGAGACCTTTCGTGACTTTCTGGGTTTCCTCTATCAGCCTGTAGACTGTTTTTAATGTGAAGAACCCGGGCCGTTTTTTTTCCTGGAAAATCCAACGGATGTGACGTCATGTGTAGTGTGTAACCATAGCTAACGTTCTGTTAGAAATGGAGTCCGCTAACACTAATAAACGACCAGCCCACACCACAACTCAGACTCCACGTCGACTACGCTATTTAAAATCTAGAAATCAAGAGTCAAAAATTAAGAAGAAATCAAAATTGCATTTTGTAGCTATATATGGCTACAAAAAAGAGGGGAAAAAAATTGTAAATCAATTTATTGTCATATTCCCTCCTCTGAACATAAGATATGCAAACAATGTACATTCTTATTATGAAGCTTGTGATGCCCATTTCAATGTGGTTGCAGCGCCCGAAGCACCAGCTTAATTTGCTTATATTTCAAGGCAGCTCTGGTCCTCATTTCATACATATAGAAGGGCACTCGAGAGCACAGACCTCCACCAACGCCATTTCCATAAGTGAAAAATAATGCAAGTATCCATCCCGTGATTCTGATCTGCTCCAAAATGTTATGGGTTCATTATCAACCCATGCTACATCCTTCCACCAAATTTCATAAAAATCGGGTAGGTAATTATCTGACAATCAGACCAACAAACTGAACCGAAAACATAACATCTGGCTGAGGTAGTATTAATAATATGGACAGCTGTATCATCTAATACCATCCAGTATTATGATAATAAATACACTACTATATTAGTGAAGCTTTAAATTTAGTTGAGACTTTCAGACACTCAATTATACCTATATTTATAACAGTAACTCGACACACTGTGCCTCACTGATGCTCATTAGTCTCATTTATAAGTTTTATTTGTCAGTCGTTGCTCAGTCAGCTGTAAATGTCATATATATTCTGCAGTTATTTTTTGCTGTTGTAGAATATCAGAGGTCAGAAGTCGTCCCACTCTTTCTTTATTAGTTTCTTTTGTGTGAACAGGAAAACAAAAGTTAAGCCGCACAACTTCAGTCTGAGAAGTGGCCCACCGACACAAAATATCCTGCTGCTGTTTGACAAGATGTCAAACAACAACAGCAGCCCGGTTTGTGTGTGATGTGTTCCACAGTCAGCAGGAACAACATATGGCTCCATTAAAAAATAACACAAGTCAATTACCAGAACAGGTTAGATCTGCCAACACAGCAGCACAACCTTTTATGAGTCAGAGTACAGAGCAAAACTGAAACGCATTGGACAACAAATCTGATGCAAATAAAAGAATATTCGGCCGTTTTTTGTTTCTTGGATTTTCTTTGATTAAAGCAAAAGAAAATATTATTTTTCTGCCTTCCATTATGTCTTACAATGTCCTTTTACCTTTGAATTTGCTGCTCGTGTACCACGTTTGTCAGAAACATAAAAATTGGACAAGCTTGGTAAAAATAACTAATTAACAGAGAAGTCCCGATCCGGGCATATTTTAATGGAGCGGTGTCAAAGAGTTTAGAAGCAAACTCTAGTGCTCTTTTGACAACCGGCGCTAGATGGCGCTGCGGTAGTGCTGCCACCATTTTGGACTGAAAACGCCAATGAGTCTGTGGCCATAGATGTATAAAGAGACGTCTGTAAAATCAGAATAAAACCAGTATGAACACTTAAATAGTCCTCATTTAAATCATTATGTCCTAAAAGTTGTAAAGGTCACTAATAGCTGAATCCAGAGTTATTTTCCTCGTCATAATAAACGTGCATCAGACCCACGGGACTGCACCGCCCTGCACGCTTATATGAAATAACCAGTTCTGCCAGCTTCCTGCTAGCTGTATGTGGCTGTAATAATGGATATATTGGCTGTAATTCATCACTTTTATTAGCTTATAAAACACCCGTGGGCTGTATGCTGTAAGCCTGTACCGTGGTGGATGTATTAACATCTCTGTTCCCAAACAACCGGCTATCGGCCAGTAGCTAGTAGTGCTAGTAGCATGACAAAACAGAATTTAACGTAGTGATAGCAAAGAATTTACATTGATTGTAGACTATTTACTAATATATTCATGGTGTGTGATCTATTGTACATCGATTTTGGAGATCCTTGACATGAAAAAGTTTGAAATTGCTCTCAAAACCTGGATTTTTCTAACTTCCATTTATGTCCATCGCTCACTTTATGCTCCTCTGGGAGGCGACCGGGCAAAAAAGGTTAATAAATAAATAAATAAGTAAGTAAATAGTTATAATAGTATGCATATTTATAATATTTCATTGTTCAACACAGGACATTTTGGTAGAGACATTAAAATTATGACAATAGAATAGAAATAATTTTAGTTTTACTTTTGTAAGGTACTTTTAGGCGGATGTTTTACTGGCGTCCGGCAGTCGCTTTCAGTCCAGAATGGCGGAGGCGTAGCTCTGCTGCTGGGCGCTGATGTTGCAATGGAACGAAAAATTGGCTTTCACTTCTTATCAATATACGTTCTTTGGCAGTATTGGCCAAAATAAACCTGATCACATTCCAATCCTTTCTGTCCTGCGCTCTGCTGCGTCGTGTCCACCTTTAAGACAGCCGGCCTGACAGTCGAGCATTTCACTCATACATCTGCTGAGCGTGTGATGTGTGAGAAATGACATGGGTGCACTGGTGCGAGTGACTCTCTGAGTTCTGACACCCAAAAAGACAGTTCTCACAGCAGACATTTTGACTTGTCACAGCAGGGAAAGCTCAGGTGAAACAAATTTCATTAACGATGGCTCAGTTTCATTAGGTGTTGCAGTGAGCTGTGCCGGTGAGCCAGCATGCACCACCAGCACCAGCACCAGGACCCTGGAAGTAGCTCAGCCGAGTCCAATGCACTCGTTATTCCCTGCTATGACACGTCAAAATGTCTGCTGTGAAAAAAACTAAATCTCATTTTCAGGACTCGCATTCTCCCAGTTTAACTTTCAGTCATATCAATAATTTCAGTTTATAAACTTTAATGAGAACTTTCTGTATTTATATCAAGAGGCTTATGAAAAATAAGGTGTGCCAAATTTAGTGGACTACATTTTTAATGTGAATCAACATTGCATCATGTTTTGGTCCTATTGATGTATTTATTTTTTACAAATGAATACTGGCACCAAAATTTCTGTCGGGATGAATAAACTATCTTATCTCAGTTCACTTCATTTTCAGGTTGTAGTTTTAGTATGCAGCTGTGTTATTTAAGTAAAGTATTAAATCACGAGTGAAGCCAATGCTGAAGTGCCTTAAACTTGCATTCTTTCTAATAGCCAGCAGGGGGCGACTCCTCTGGTTGCAAAAAGAAGTCTGATTGTATAGAAGTCTATGAGAAAATGAGCCTACTTCTCACTTGATTTATTACCTCAGTAAACATTGTGAACATGAGTTTATGGTCTCAATCGCTAGTTTCATGTCTTCTTCAATACATGAAGCATGATGTTCATTTAGTAAATTATGGTCCCATTTAGAGTCAAATAGACCATAAAGCAGGGTATGCTTTAGGGCGTGGCTACCTTGTGATTGACAGGTCGCTACCACGGCGTTGTCCAGTCTGGTAGTTGTCCGTGTTTTCGTCTTACAACTTTAACCCTTTCACTGTATGTTTTCAGTTCATGAAAGTTAATTATAAACTTTTTGGCTGCCTGAAAATGTCTTATTCAGCTTATTATACAGCCAAAAACCAAGATGGCAACGGCCAAAATATTAGTCAAAAACATAGTGGAGCATTTAGCACCTAAAGAAACAGATATTTAGGAGTTGGTAGAGACCAAAAACAGAGCTAAAAAAACCCAATGAATATTGGATTCACATTCATCAGGTGGTCAGAAACACGACTCCAAATGAAGGATAATGTTGCTCCGTTTCTGCTGGATGTGTACAGTAAATAAACAAAGGTTCGTGCATATCAACTTTAAAAGGTGATGATATGTCAATGCTGGTGTTCACAACTTGTTTCTGCTGCCTCCAAGTGGCATAAAAAAAAAATCAGTTGTTTAACAACTCGGATCGGAGCCCAAAAAGAATGGAACATCCCTATGAAAATTAAATCAAAAGAAAATTGTTGTTTATTTTTCTCCTTTTTTGCTGCCATATGGTGCAGAGTTGGTGGGTCTGAGCTTATAGCATTTGTAGAGTTTATATGTGTAGGTATTACTGCCTGCATGCTTTCTCTGTATATTCACAATGCTCTTAATCTTTACGCCCTTGTCTTCTCATGTTAAGAAAAATTAATTAAAAAAAATAATGGTCACACACTGAGCCACTGGAGCATCAAAATGAATGGGTAATAGTTAAAAAAAAATCCATTGAGAGTAATATACAGCAAAGGAAGCGTATCAAAACATAACACAACACACATTTACTACAATACAGATACACTTTATATCACATAGACAAGAGCAGACAGACTGGAAACGGTCTGCTACAACTCTGCTGTCAGGAGTCAAAGGGCCTCGTAGCATTTTCACATCACCAACCCTGAGGCCATTTCTCTATATTTATGACTCTGTGTGTGTGTGTGTGTGTGTGTGTGTGTGTGTGTGTGTGTGAAGGCAGCTCTCGCCTCAGGCACATCAAACTCTCAGCATGTAAGGATGAACTAACAGGCATCATGCAGACACACACGCACACACTCATACACATATTATCATCACATGGCCCTACTTTGGTTTGATCCCAACCTTGAAATGACCCGCTCTCAACACCGCTGTCACGCTACAAGACCGACGCCGGACCTCACACTGTGACGGAGAGAGAGAGAGAGAGAGAATAACTGAGGAAATAATAATGAGAAATCAGCAGGTAAATACATGGAGATGGGAATGAAAGAAAAAGAGGGAAGCAGGAGGAGAGAGTATAGGAGAGGACAGGAGGGAGGAAAGGTTTGGAAGAGTGATGGACAGAAGTAATAAGAGGTGGGAGGAGGAAATGAAAGAAGAGGTGGAAAGGGAAGCTGGAGGAGAGGAAATGAAAATGAGGAGCAGGCGAGGTAGCAAGTAGAGGCAAGAGGAGGAAATGAGAGAAAATTAACAGGAGGGAAACAAGGTGAGGAAAAGAGGAACACAAAGGATGATAGGAAAGGAAAGGAAGAAAGAAGAGGGTAGGGAAATAAGAAGAAACAAGGAAACAGGTGAGGATGCAATGTGAGGAGAAAAGGAATGACGATAGGAGACAAGAAGAGAAAAGGTAAGGAAACAAGGTGGGAAGAAGGGGGATGAGGAGAGGGGAGTGAAGAGGAAAGGAGAAACCATGAGAGGAAAGAAGAGAGAGGAATTGAAAGGGGGGAGGAGGCGAGGTAACAAGCAGAGGAAAAGGGGAATGATGAAAGGAAAATGTGGAAGGAAGGAGGAGTAAAAGGAGTGAAAATGAAAAAGAGGAGGCGGGGAAATAAGGAGAGGAATGATGAAAGGAGAGGAAGAAAGAAGAGAATGGAAAATTAGGAGGAAAGACAGGAAGGAAAGACAAGGAAACATGTGAGGATACAATTTGAGGAGAAGAGGAATGACGAGAGGAGACAAGAAGAGAAAAGTTAAGGAAACAATGTGGGAAGAAGGGGGATGAGGAGAGGAAATGAAAAGGAGGACAAGGAGACGAGACAAGGAGAGGAAAAGAGGAAAGGAAATGACAATAATAGAAAGGAGGTAGGAAATAAGGAGAAACTAACTCGGAAAGAAAAAAGAGGAAAGAAAGACATGAAAAGAAAAAGACACCAGGCGAGGAGAAGAAGAATGAAGAGAGGAGATGAAACAGGGGAGGAGAGGAAACGAGGAATGACAGGCAAATGGGGAGAAAATAGAAAACAAAAGAAAAAGAAAGGAAAGGAAACAAGGTGAGAAGAAAAAGAATGAGGAGAGGAGGAAATGAAACGGGGTGGAGGGGATAAGAAAAGAGAGAGAGAGGAAAGGAGAGGAGAAGAGGAAAAAGGAAACAAGATAAGAGGAACGAGGATGACCAAGAAGAAAGAAAAGAGAGAAGAATAAATGAAGAAGAGGAGGGAGGATAGGAGCAGCGGACTGCTGGGTTGTTGAGTGTGTAAGCATGTTGTGATAAGCAGCAGCAATCCAGATCTATCTGCCTGCAGAGAGAAACAGATAAGAGCTAATCTATTCTCATCATATTCACACATTCACACACTTTAAAAAGGGGACACTTTATTTCCAGTGTGTGAGTCATACATGTCATTAAATAAGGAGCAACAGGAAGCCTCTGAAATGCAGCATCACAGGTTAGAGTCCGACATCTGTAGCATCTCTCTACTGTCTATAATAAATGCTTAAAATGTCCCCAAAATACTTCCAAAAACTAATAATCAGTAACAATCAGTCCAATCATTGTTCAAGCCAAAACAACTTCTCAGATGTGAAGATTTGCTGCTTTTCTTCGTCTTATCTGATAATAAGTTGAATATGTTTGAGATTTAAACAGTTGGCCAGACAAAACAAGCAATTAAAAAAGTCATCTTGGCATTTTTCACTATTTTCTAACATTTTATAGACCAAACCGACTCATTCTCACTCACAACTTTCAAATACTGATGCTTGGTCAGTGCCCATTGACGTCTGATACCGACACACCGAGGCACCCTTCAGCATCTGTATGGGTTGCATGGGGCGCATTGACGTAGTATAAAGAGCGAGAAAGTCTGCATAGGGAGGTCGGGTAGGTTGCATGGTCAAAACAAACACAGACTTTCAACCTGGAGACTGATGTTCACGTCCTGTGTGAAACCAAGTCAACGTTGAGTTTTTTAACATATGTACTTAACTAATGACGCGTATGTAAGTTACCAAACCAACATACATATTTTACGTAACAAGCATACTTATGTTATCTAACACGCATACTTATTTTACGTAATAAGAAAACTTATTTTACAAAACAAACATACTTTTTTTTACGTAACACAACACGCAGACTTATTTTACGTAATAAACATACTAATTTTACATAATAAGCAAACTTATTTTACAAACAAACGTACTTATTTTACGTTACAAGCGTACTTATTTTATGTAACACGCATACTTATTTTAAATAATAAGCACACTTATTTTATGTAACAAGCAAACTTATTTTATGTAACACGCATACTTATTTTACGTACAGTAACAAGCGTACTTATTTTACATAACAAGCTGCATCTCAGATTAATCTTCAGGTTCCCAGCTTTCAGATGATGTTCACCACTTCTATGTGATATCTACTGTTGACCTGCTGTCTCCCCATAAAGACACCCTGTACCCCCCTAAATAAGACAAAAACAGGTCTATATGGTGAAGAGGGGTCAAAAACTTGACTTAAAGAGTGTCTGTAAGATATTTTATATCTTCCTCCTTCATGAATTCAAAGCAGTTATGATGGACTCTAACAGAATTACTGGATTTTATGACATAAAATAGGCAATAGACACTTTCTCAGATCACTCGATGCACTTCTCCGCTGCCCTTGGCAAAATATGACTTAACACACGGCCTCCATTACAGTCATCTTGCATGACACTAAACGTGTTGTTTACACACAATAGTGAGACTCCCCCTGCTTTTACTATTGATCAGGAAAACCACAATGTCCCATTTTCTGTCCCTAAAGACCCTAAAGACAACCACATGGTAGTATCATGAGACAAAATGAATAACAATGAGGATAAAGGGAGCGTCTCCACCTCTCTGGACCTGCAGGATGAAGAGGCTGCCGGCTGAGCCCACCCTCCACCCCCTCCGTCTCTAAACCATGACACTGCAGAAGTCCATAGGCCAAGAATAGCCGGAGGGGTTTCAAGTGCAATATCACATTTTCATAATGAGAGCCAATGAGCTGTAAATCCCTGCTGACAGAGTTATGGAGCGAGAAGAGCTTATGGTGGCGATACTGAAACTATTAAACCGCCGTCTCCCTCCGGCACACGGTGCTGCTGCATGTGTGTGTGTGTGTGTGTGTGTGTTTGTAAACATACTGTATATTTATTATATATATGTGTGTTTGTCAGCATTAACAAGAAACAGCTGCATGTGGCGGTTCGCTGCGAAATTCCCATCGTGATGCTTAGATTCTCCTGGATTACAGGTTACGCTTTTTTAATTAAGATGATCCCACGTTGCCAATGGGTGTGTGTGTGTGTGTCTGTGTGTAAGTATAGGAGTGATTCTTCTCATTTAAGTGAAACATATGGACAAAGCAGGTTTGTTTATGGGGCAATAAATCTTTAATTGTTTTTTTTATTGTTTTATTGTTAATCCAGTGTTTTTTTATGGATGAATACTTTATTGCTAGTATCTAATGATTGCAGAAAAACTGCAGATCTGGGCTACAGGATAATATATTGCAAAAAATATACATCTTTTTTTTTTTTTATATATACCCAAGCAGGCCATGTCAGCTTAGAAAAAACGAAATAATTGGAAAAATTAATTGAAATAATTCAGCAGCTCAAACACAAATATTAGAATAAAAATGATAACAAATATATAAAAACATTCAGACAAATATGTCTTTTATCATAATGAAAAAATAATCCCTCCATCTTCTTTTATGTAATTGCAAATTATATTAGAATATAATTGTTTTATACTTTCCCTATCATCAGCATGATTTCTATAAACATTATTTAGATATGTTTCAAAGCAGAGATCTGTAACATTTCCTGTAAATATATACTAGGGCTGCAACTAACGATTATTTTCATTGTTGATTAATCCGTCAATTATTTTCTCAATTAATCGATTAGTTGTTTGGTCTATAAAATGTCTGAAAATGGTGAAAAATGTCAATCAGTGTTTCTCAAAGACCAAGATGACGTCCTTAAATGTCTTGTTTTGTCCACAAGTCAAAGATATTAAGTTTACTGTCATAGAGGAGTAAAGAAACCAGAAAATATCCCATTTAAGAAGCTGGAATCAGAGAAATTTGACTTTTTTTTCTTAAAAATAACTCAAACCAATCAATAAAATAATTTAATAGTTGACAACTAATCGATTAATCGTTGCGACTCCAATATAAACGGTAGATCATTCTTGAAAAGAGAGGATTTTAAAATTGCATATTATTAAAAAACAGAAAAATAATAAATAATGTTCCTAGAATTCTTTTAAACACATTAAAAAGCAACTGGAAAAAAAGTGGAATTATCGAAGTCCGCTGATTGTTTCATTTGTTTTTCAAAATAACACTCGAAGACCAAAAGTGGTGATGAATTTGTAATAATAATAATAATAATAATAATAATAATAATAATAATAATAACGTCAGTACAGTTGGGTCGGGGGATTTTTACTGGAGACGATGTCTTCAGAGCTCAAATCACAGACAAGCAGAATAAATGTAGCTGCTAAAAACAAATTAATTGCAAAGAGACTCTCAACTCTCACTGGTTACGCCTGCAGAGGGGTGTGTGTGTGTGTGTGTGTATGTGTATGTGTGCCTTAGGCTAATGAGAAGTGACAACACACAATGGAGCAAGTTGTAGTGCACGAGGTGTCAGGTACTGTGTAAACTCACTCACTTGTACACATTTATACAGATGATATATGTCAATATGTATCTTAAATCCAGTGACTTAATGCATATTTTTCCTCTTTACACACAGAAACACTTTGAGGACGTTGCATTGACTTACATTGATTCTCTATGTTTGCCCTGACCTTAACGATAACCATCTCGTGCTCCTTAACCCGACCTTGACCTCAATGCAACGACTCCACGCTGCAGACAGTTTAGTAAATGCCACTGCAGTGAAAAACCAACATCAGCGCAACCTCACAAGAGTTGTTTCACTTTATCACATCACATAAAACACCACGTCTCTTTAATGGCAACAGTTTATCTGCCAGTTCCTCAGCTTTGATCAACTCCCCTCAGTGATCAAAGAAAATCAGGCTGGTTTCTATTTTCCTGCTCCAGAGTTTGGTGTAAAGATCCAGAAAGAAACTGGATCCTTGTTGCCAACACTGATATTTAATCCAAAGATACTTTTTTTTACCATGAAACAGGGGTGGGCGCTAATTCAATATGATCATTTATCATCTTTCAATTGAATCATATTGTGATGAAATCATATACAATTGCGTTATCTAAAGTGATAATAACAACCACATGATAAGATAAGATAAGAATTCTGCTTATGGGAATAGCTCAGTGTAGTTAAATCAATTTTTGTGCATGTGCATGCATGTAAACACAGTCAGTCTACAGCTGAAAATATATATTCATTTTGTATCTATAATTTCAC
>CAKALU010042590.1:0-11273 GCA_916700995.1 Hozukius guyotensis
GTGTCTTGTGAAGTGACGGGGCTCCGCAGAGAGAAACGTTATCGTCTCCGACCAAAACTCCGGTGTCTCCCCTGTTCCCTCCGGCCGCGGTCGGGAGGCTGAGGCAGGAAAAGCCAACACTAGGATCAGCAGTGATTCATGGAGAGACCTTCGTCTGGTCAGCTAACATTACTGCCAAGCAGCTGAAATATAGAGTGATATTGTGCTTTTAGCTGACGTGTGTCGCCTCACTGTTTTGAGCGATGCTCGTTCATGTCTATGTAGAGCGAGGACAAGCTCGAGCAACAGGACGCTGACTTCAGCTGACATGCATCCACAACCGATGTATCAGCGGCACAACTCCCCCTGACTGAAGATGCTTTTAAGTAACATGTTCTGAACATTCAATGTATTTATATAGCGTGAAATCATAACAGAAGATATCTCGAGACACTTTTCATATAGAGCAGGTCTAGACCGTACTCTATCAGACAGCAATGTGGCGTCATAGCCATCTTCCAAAGGCACTTCTCTGGAATCCCATTGGAAAACTATGGACAGCTAGTGGACGGATCCAGGAGGCCACATTGTTACAGCTTGAGACCAGCTGCTCCACAAAAAGCTCCGAAACATCACACACCTATACGGCAGTGATGGGACCTGTAGCGACCACAGGAAATTCCAGTGCCTTTCAGTGGGATTGATGTGAACTGAGTTTTGCTCGTGCCCCTTTCCTGAGCGCCCAAACATGACACATTTTGTCACAGAGGATAATGTGGATGGACATGCTGCTTTCAAAAGATGGAAAAAGCATAAAAAGATAGACCAGGGAACATTTTGTACTCCGATCAGCCATAACATTAGGACAGCACGGGCACCCTGAGCGGTGTTATTCACTTCACCTGCCAGTGGTCATAATGTTATGGCTGATCGGTGTTTATTCATATTTAAAAGTTTCAGCGCAGATTATTAGTTTTGCATCAAGAACATTTATTTACTCCTTAAATTAAAGTTGATACAAAACATTTTAAGTATCTAGATTGAATGCAGACATGGCATTTACCCCCATTTCATGCTTGGAACACAGCATACATTTCTTAATGTAGACCACTGTCCATACCTGCTACCTGCTAAACCCTGATTGGTGTTTCTGGGACAATCCCAGCCAAAGCAACCTAAAAGTACATTAATACATTCATCATAGACCTTCATATGTGATATTTCCACTGATTGTACTTGTGTGTTTGTAATACTGTATTTCTCCTCAATGCATCAATATATTCACATTCTGTTTTGTCACACACGTAGAGGAACCACCTGGCCACCATCACACCAAATTTGGGATCAATCAGAGCTTGAGTTATGAAATGACATGAGTTTTGGTGTACCATCTCCCATTCGGCTTGGCTTTATTTTTTGTACTTCTTTTATTGATGGGGCGTGTCACAATATCTGTCATTTTAACCACTTTTACAGTCAAATATTTTTATACATGAATCCATTTGATATGCAGGAGACCTAAGAGAATATGAAAAACAGTGTTGTGCTTTGTTCTACCTCCGGTAGGGGTATCTCAAGAACTAAAGCACCTTTGGGGGTCTTCCCTCTAGCCTATATCTTTACGAGGCTGTAGCGGGGTCAGCTTTAAAGCTAGAGAGAAAATACTGGCATCATATCAAACTAAATAGTTTGAATATTTCTGCATACTGGGGTCCCTAAACAGAACGGAATTGCATAAATTGGGTATGACTGGAAAGCTGAGACTCTTGTGGATCCAATGAGCCCAACTGTATTCATGTGTGATGATGTTAGTCCCCATAGGAGACATTTCATTGTAGTGAGACCGTTGTTTTTGAAACTTGACCTCATTGTATAAATTGACCTGTGGTGACCTCTAGGATAATCACAGCCTCATGAAACTTTACAGACATAAACTAGAGACCTAGAGCATTCAGAGGGTGGATGGATCAAACTAGAGACCTAGAGCATTCAGAGGATGGATGGATCAAACTAGAGACCTAGAGCATTCAGAGGATGGATGGATCAAACTAGAGACCTAGAGCATTCAGAGGAGGGATGGATCAAACTAGAGACCTAGAGCATTCAGAGAATGGATGGATTTCCTAGCTAGATTGACATTAAGGGGGTTTCTCAGCAGTTTTCCAGAACAGATGTGCTTACCATCCAATCGCAGAAAAATGCGATTGTAGCGTGGCGGCCGAAAGACAAAGGATATTTAAACATGAAAATGATAATGAAGTTATTCTTTAATTCTTGAAATATTCTTTCAGAAACTGTTTTCTGACCTCTAGGTCACTGAGTGGTGAGACGCTTGTGAAACACAACAAGACTTAGTACCCATCCTGACCATTTGAGCTTGAAATTAAATTGCAGGTTAAAGGCCCTGACATCCGGTTTCTTCCCAAAGACTCAGAGAAGCGGTGAAGACCAACCAGTAGGACTCTATGAACTGATGATGAGAATCAGAACAAAACTAATTCTGCCATTAAAATTATTGTACATTAACTAGAAAATGCATTTCCTGCTGAAAATGCTCAGAAATACTGACAGCTGGAATTAATTGCAAATCATTGCTGAAAATACAGAACTGAATTGTAAAACTGGCAGAGTTGAAAGCTGAACTGCATGAGCCCAAAAAAGGTAAGAGCTGAAATACATTGCTAGAAAAGCAGGAAGCTAAACTTTAATACTGGGTGGAAGTTGAGTTAATCAACTCATTAGACAGAAAGTCATTTTTGGGTGGAATGAACCTTTAAAACTGTAAGTCGTGAAACTTGTCACCATAACTGATCAAGATGTTCTCATGCTTCACATAAAATATGATCCCAATTGGCCTGATTGTGGTGCTATCATTGACAGCCAAAAAAGTGAAAACGTTTAAAGGCCGGCCCCATCACACCGTAAGTCCGCCTGACTAGATTTTCCGCCATTTTGAATTTGTTGAAAAACAAATTTTTGACATCTCCTCTTAAACCGTAGGTCCAATGTCTACCAGATTTTCCGTGTATCATTATTGGATCAAGCTTATCAAAAGTTGTATAAAGTTTGTTGCTCTCCGTTGCATGTTGAAGATATTGACCAATGAACTTTGAGAGGGCGTGGCTCAGCACAGAAATAGACTAAAGTCAACAACTGTTGGGCCAATCATCAAAAAACATGCAGGATCTGTCCTCAAGAGTACCTGAAACATACCCTGAAAGTTTCATTCAATTTTACCACGAGGGGACGCTACAAATGCAAAAAAAAATAAAAATGGGCACGGCATAACACAAGCCAGACTATAAATCAGAAATTGTTCATCCAATCATTACAAAACTCACAGGATATGTTTCATAACAATGTTGAACCTCGTGTGTCAAACTATTTTTAAATTACTCAAAAGGGGGCGCCACCAGTTCCAACGTGCATGGGCCTGGCGCAAATTTGTTTGCCCAAACATCTCCAAACTTGCTGGATGTTTTTCAACTGTAACATGAAACGAAATGCTTCCCAAGAAATATGACTGGCGGGACTTTAAGTGTGCCGTTATTCCTTCTTTAGACAGAAATGAACTAACTGAAGTGATTTTGTGACGCCTGAAACTCGCTTGTTGCTTCTTGCGGCTTTCCTATTAGCAATTTAGCTGCTTCGTTCTGTTGAGCGTAAAAAAGGCTCGAAGCCGCAAACTGCCGCTTGCAGCTGTATATTTATCATGTTTTTATGGACACTTAAAACCTGTGCTTCCTGTATGTCAACTGCTGTATGTTCTATATTGTAATTTTTTGTTCTTATGTTTGCTGCAGCACAAATTGCCCACTTGGGATAAATACTAAATTGACTTGACTTGATCGGGGCTGCTAACTCTACCCTGGACGGGTCAGGTGAACTATGGTTTTGTGCACACACTGCTGCTGATCATCGGGTTATCGTTGCAGCTGGGTGGCATGTTAGGCAATAATTCCTTCAAAGTTTTTAGCAACTCATAAATCAGGCAAAATAAATCAGGTTACCCATGACATGCGTGAAGAACAGCAGGTTGGCTGATTGCGAGTGAGCTGCCTCATGCTGGGTCTCCTGCAGAAGTACTTCCAGCTGTGAATGTGAACATACAGTACGCATTAATACGGATAAAACATAGCTGAGAAAGAGCACGTCGGTGTGTCTGCATCAGTGTGTGTTTACGCATCTTTGTGTTTGTGTCTGATCGTATCAACAGCAGCCTTGTAAAAGGTTAGAGTGACTGAAAGCGGGGAGGAAGAGTGGCAGGAAACATTTAACCAGCGCTGATAAAACACACAGGGCTGTCGCTGTCACTGCATGTCACTCAGCATCGCCTCACACACTCACACAAATACACATAACGCTAACAGGTTCCATAAATACAGATATCTTGACACATTAGCAAGCACGTGTATGCACACACACACACACACACACACACACACACACACACACACACACACGCACACACACACACACACACACACACACACACACAGATTAGAGTCCACCTCCTGTCTTGATGTTTAGGTGCCTTTCAGTGTTTATTCAGTCTGGGATTCATCCATCTGTATCTCTGCGCTGTCAGGCCAATATGACAGCCAGACTTACCTGATAACCAGCTGTATCAGTGCCAAGAACAACACATCACTCTAATGGAACCTCCTGTGTGTGTGTGTGTGTGTGTGTGTGTGTGTGTGTGTGTGTACTCTCCTTTTGCTTCTTATTGTATATTTTTGTGTGCATGTGTTTGCCTGATGTGTGTATCTGTCTTACACTCAGTTCCTTCTCTGCACGTCTCTGTTCCTACTGCAGTGATGGGAACATATTCTAAGTCTTAAAGGTCCCATATTGTAAAAAGTGAGTTTTTCATGTCTTTTATATTATAAAGCAGGTTTAAGTGCTATATAAATACTGTTAAACTATCAAAAACGCTCAATATACGGAGAAATATACACAGCCCGTATTCAGAAATTGTGCGTTTGAAACAAGCCGTTAGGATTTCTGTTCATTTGTGATGTCACAAATATACAATATTTAGACCATTACACGGTTTTAAACGTAAACATTCTAAATGTGTCCCAGTTTATTTCCTGTTGCAGTGTATGTTAATGACATCAGCTGACAGGAAGTAAACATGGACCCAAGCTGTTGCCTAGCAAACCAATTCTGTTGCAATTGTTGAAATGCACTAAAACGGAGCGTTTCAGGCAGAGGGTAAATACAGGTATATTCAGACAGACAGTTTGAGGAAAATAAAGTTTTTTTTAATATTACCGCATGTAAACATGTTCTAGTAGAAACACAAAATACAAGTATGAACCTGAAAATGAGCACGATGTGGGACCTTTAATCACAATTTTTTTTTAATTTTTTTTTTTTTAACCATTATTATTATTACTATTATTACAATGAATCGATCGGATGGTTAGATGGTGGATGGATGGGTTAATTAAATGACTTATTTAGTTATTTACTGGATAACTTATTTATTTTACTTATCATTGTTATCATAATAATTACATATAAGTACAGCATTGCTTGCAAAAAATACATTGCACCAACAACACTTCACTATATCCCTCTGACATAACACCCTTACCCCATCTCATCTTTACCCCAGCAAGTATCATCACTCTTCCTCCCCCCTTTTCTTTTTCCTCCTCTTTCCCCCTTTCCTTCACTTATTCATCCACCTTCCCCTTTCCCTATTTCCTGGCTGGGGCGGCCTGACGTCCTGTTTAAAATCTATAAAATAAATAAATTAATTAATTGGGAAGGAAGAAGGGAAAAAGAAAAGGAAAAAAAACAAACATCCCTCTCCCAACAGGGAACAGGCTCTCTCCTGACGGGTCTGGGGGGCTGTTCAGAATGGGCAAAGGGGCGACAGTAGACACCTCCGTCAGCCAGCCCCCTCCCCAGGGTCTGGGGGCAGCTTAAGGAGGGTAACCTGTCTCAGGAAACAAAAAATACTAATGCAAATACAAATAAAGACCAATATATAAAGACAAAATATCATAACATAACATTGTCGTACCATGAGATATTATAAGCCACCCCTGCCACGAAAAATACTCATCCTCCCCCCCCCTGCCTCCACCAACATCCCTTATTTATTTGTCTCATGTTGTTAGAATTGCCCTGTCCCGTTAATTTTGTCATGTCACCCGATGTATTTTATTTATTTAGTTATTTATATATTTCTTTTGTTTTGTTTTGTTTGTTTTTGTTTGTCAAATTTCACCTGTCTTGTCTTGCTTCACTAAATAAAAAAATAAAATAAATCACAATAATGTGTCAAATGAATGAGCTAAAATTTCATAGCCATATTATTACACTTTTGTTTTCCTTTCCACTCCCACGCAGTAAATGAAATTCTAATCTCGCCGCTAACTACATTATCTGTTCCTGTTGATTAACAATGTAATGCCATCATAGTCTCTCATATCCTCTTTTAATATCAGCATCTCAACAATTAGCAACACATGCTCTTAATGAAAAGTACTATACATACTAAAGAAAGGAAATTTCTCAAGAAAACATTTGTCATGTAGGACTACTGTTTCAACAATACACATGCAAGTGAAAATGTGAGCGTGAGAAATAAGTTTTGATTACACATTAAACAGGAAGAGGTTGTTTCTATCTTACTTAAAGGTCCCATATTATGCACATTTTCAGGTTCATACCTGTATTTTGTGTTTCTACTAGAACATGTTTACATGCTTTAATGTTCAAAATAAACTTTATTTTCCTCATATTGTCGGCCTGAATATACCTGTATTTACTCTGTCTGAAACGCTCTGTTTTAGCGCATTTCGACGGAATTGCGACGAAATTGCAACAGAATTGCGTTGCTAGGCAACAGCTTGGGTCCATGTGTACTTCCTGTTAGCTGATGACATTCACATACACTGCAAACAGGCAGCCTCCCTACCCTGTCTGTGACACTCAGCCCCAGGCCCATGTGTTCCTACTGAAGACATAAATCTTTAAAAACAGGACACACAATTTATAGTTTCATAGGGCTCAGGAGTTTTCTAAAACAGCAAATGTTACTCAAACAGGAGGAAATAGTGCTTAATGAAGGAACATGTCACCTTCTGCTAAAACAATTGTAACAGCAGGACATGTGCCTTCAGACAGTGCGCCAAAGCCATATGCCTTTACCTGTTGTGTGCTTAGCAGCACATCAACCTCTATATTCCTGCCCTGCAGGTGGTGCACATGGGGAAAGTTTATTTGTACTTCCTTGCTGTGGATATAGGTCAGGCCACCAGGCGCTCATCAGGTAGCTCACTTCCCAGGCCTGGCTCCAGGTGAGGTTGCCTCATCCCAAAGATCCTGATTCATAGAGGTGCTTGATTACTCAATCTGGACTGGGAATTAAGGCACCAGTATACTCCGACATCAGTGCTTGCTTGTTTGCCTCTGACGTGGGCGGACGACACAGCATAAAAATCGCTTTTTTCGAGCATGTCCTTTCCCCAAGAGAAAACGTCAAACTGTCTTGTTCACCAGTGAGATGGAATGCAACATCGACAGGTGGACAGGTCCGGCATCAGCAATTAATGCAGGCATTGTACCTAATGCTACATGCTCCCCCTTGGTCAGATCATCCGCCACCACGGTCTCAGCTTTCGCCCATATGCTGACGACACACAGCTGTATCTTAGCACCAAACCATCCACCCAGCTCCCCCCACAGTCGCTTGTAAACTGCCTGCACGAAATCAAAATCTGGATGTCATCTAACCTTCCAAAACTCAACAGCAACAAGACAGAGCTAATGGTTGTGGCTCCCAAGGCCCTGCTCCAGAAGGTTGGAGATCTACATCTGGACGTCGACGGCTGCTCTTTCTCCACATCACCCGGAAGTCCACAACCTGGGTGTCATCCTGGACCCGACTCTCTCATTCCAGTCGCACATCAAGTCCATCACCAAATCCGCTTTCTTCCACCTAAGAAACATCATTTTAATTTTGTTCAAACACTACAGTGTGCCTTGGATTATTTTTGAGGGAGACTTGCATTTTGTACTTTTTTGAGACCATATTCCACCCATGCAATGAGCCCTTCACAAGACTGAATGAGCCCAATACACCTGAAGGATCCAAAGAGCACCTGTATGTGATTACTACAGAGACCCAGCAGCGCTTCTACTGCATTGTCTTAATTTGCACCAGAGACTTCCGCCAGCCGAGCCAGCTAACTTCCAGTTTTGCACACAAATAAAATGCAGCTTCAAAGCCAGTGGAAGCATTTATTTATTATACATTTGTTACCTTTGACGAATCAGTTGCCTGCATGTCATAACTTCAATGCCATTTGGTGGACATCTTGACCCAAAATGACTTATAGCTGACAAAATCCAATCCACTTTTAGCATTGGTGGCCCAGTGGGTTTTACTCTTAGTACACAGTACTGTGAATAAAGCAGTGTCTAACCAGACCAGCACCGTGGAATTATCATTCATGAGAGATGAAATCTGTCAAAACTAAGATTAATATTAGTCGTCTGTTTGATTGATTGATCAAGGTACAGGATGAGTCTATAATAAGTTGTTTCGCACTGAGCATGCAATGAAGGCTTTCCTCCAGGTTATAGGGACACTGATCTAATGTTTATTTAAGTCATCAATCACATCTTGGCAGTTTGTAGTATAGAGCAACACACACTGATGTAAGAATTAGAGTTATGGCCTGCTTGTCTTATTGTGATACCTGGAGAGACAGAAAGAGACCACAAAATGAAGCCTGCCGGATGACTTGCTCACCACCTCATACACCAATGCTGTTGTGACATTAGTGCATTAGTCAGGTGGGATGCGGCTGTAGGCAGTGTTGTGGCATTAAAAACGTAATAGCTCAGAGCTAAGCAAGTTATTGTGCCATGCCTCTTCCTGTGTGCTTACACAATATGGCTGTATCCAAAATCGCATACTATACTAGTAGTACGTACTGATTTGGCCAAAATGTAGCATGTAGTATGCAGTATGCGAATAAAAGCAAAATCTCAAGTATGCCAAAAATACCCGGATGTCGTACTGATTTGAAAAAAAATCTCCAGTATGCATCGGACCAGTCTACCTTGCCTATTGTATCCCACAATGCAAAGCTTTGGACCGCTACAGGCTACGGTTACAACAGCAGCCACAAACGACACGTTTTTTACATTTCTCGTAGCTATTTCATCACACATTTTTTGAGGCGGGAAATAGACTGTGTAGATTTTGAATATTGACAGTTTTACAATATTAGATGGCAAATTGCACATTTGTCGCACCGTCGTCGGAGTTTAGAAGCTTAACAAACTGCCATGACGGCTAGCTAGCGCCTGCCGGGGTCGATACCTCGCCAGCCGGGCAGTCACGCTCAGAGACCGCTATGAGCTGGCTGGAGCTCTCTAGAGACCGGTCTGTAGACGAGGGGCTGTTATTTCCTTGTCGACGGATAGGTTTAAATAACGCAAACCAAATGTCCATTATAAACTAACAGGAACCTGTGTTTATCTGCCTTTTTGGAGTTGAAAAGCTCCACAATCGCCCGTGGGCGTAGCTCGCTTGCTCGCCAGCCAGCCAGTGACGCTCGCAGAGCAGCAGATTGGCGAGGGGAGAGACGAGGGACAGAGCTGCCTCTGACATATTACTCTAATATCTGTAGGGATCATTCCATTGTTTTGTTGCTGTAACTGAAATAGCAGTTTGAGTAAAGGTTGTTTTTGGATCAATATTTTATATTTCCCATCATCCCTCGTTGATGATCCTGTTTGTCTCACTTCACCATGAGCTGTTAGAATAAATATCATAAACCTGCAGTATCTTATAACGTAGACAAAATATAAACAAAAAAAAATCGAAGTTTTATTTTTTGACAATATTGCAATAGTGGTACGAGTTCGTTTTTTTGTCCAGTGCATTAAGAGCTGGTTTAAAGGCTAAAGCCTCGTCTAGCATACTGCTAAATACATCACTTTAACCAGTTCATACTGCATACTACTGAGGAACGCAGTATTCAGTATGTACTGTATACTGTATACTGCATACTGTGTTTGTCAGTAGTATGTAGTAGGCGGTTTCGAATACAGCCCTTGTTCTTATTTCCCCATCCCAGACCCTGCGGCAGACATAAATCCGTGGGCGGGTCCAATGTAAACATACAGTAATAGGCACCGCTGGCACGTGAGTGTATTGATCAGGCTGATTACAATTCTGAGCACATCCTTTCTATCTGTATGTAGCATATGCGCCTTGCACATTTCCTGCAGCTATTTTCTGGGGCGCTGCCAGGACGTGGATGTGATTTTGACCAGCAGAACAATACAAGTAAACATGATATAGACATTGTTTTTTTTTTATATAAACATGCTTTATTTTGATGCTTTTTATGCACTCTGGCACCTCATTTACATGCAAAGTATACATGTCTTCATCATTGAGGCGGTTGTGTCTCAGACGTATAGCGGATTGCCCACCAATTGCTCCCGAAGGCTGTGCCATTTGTGTGTGAATGAGTATTTAGATTAGATCTTGATGGGCAGGTTTGGCTCCTTGCATGGCAGCCTCAGCCATCAGTGTATGAATGTGTGTGTGAATGGGTGAATGCTGACATGTAGTGTAAAGCGCTTTGAGTGGTCGGAAGACTAGAAAGGCGCTATATAAATGCAAGTCCATTTACCATTTACCATTTACCTATACTCAAAATGTTCAGGGTTAACCCCTAACAAAAATGACCTGGTGACCCTGATGCCCATGATCATAGTAACTCCAAGCGAGACCTGGCTGAAGCGAAGAGGACGGCTGCCTCAAGTGGACGGTAGGTCTCCTCGCCGAACAGGCCCTCTTGCTGCGTCTTGCCCTTCAGCTGAACAAAGACAAAACTGAGGTTGTAGTTTTTGGAGCCAAAAAGGAAAGATTAAAGGTTAGTGCTCACCTACAATCTGTAATGTTAAAAAGCTTGGACCAAGCTAGAAATCTTGGTGTAGTCATTGACTCTGACCTGAGCTTTAACAGCCATATTAAGACAATTACAAAGACAGCCTTCTATCACCTGAAGAATATAGCAAGAATTAAAGGACTGATGTCTCAGCAGGATTTGGAAAAACTAGTCCATGCATTTATCTTCAGCCGACTTGACTACTTTAACGGCGTCTTTACTGGTCTTCCTAAAAAATGGATCAGACAGCTGCAGCTGATTCAGAACGCTGCTGCTGCTAGAGTCCTCACTAAGACCAAGAAAGTGGATCATATCAGTCCAGTTCTGAGGTCTCTACACTGGCTCCCTGTCTCTCAGAGA
>CAKALU010042597.1:0-17201 GCA_916700995.1 Hozukius guyotensis
GCTGTCCTTTCCGTGCCTGGCTTTGTTTTTTTAGAAAAGGGCTATAATTTCCTGTAAATGATGTACATGCTCTGCATATTTACCAGTGGAGAAAGTGAATCTACTCCTGCCCTTTATGCAAAGAAACCTGAGAAGTGAATTCATCTTGTATTATTTATCCATAAATCTTTGATACTGTTTTCTTTACTAGTGTGTTGCGTGTATGTGTTTTTGTCCTGTGTCCTGTCCTGTCTTTAACTGGCTTAAAGGGATAGTTCGGGTGTTTTGAAGTGGGGTTTTATTACTCATCACCTTACTTACTAGTACTTAACCATAGTAGGTGCATTATTTACAGTAGATGATAGTCGGCGTGCCCCCAGCATCGATGAACAGACAAGAGTACTGGCACCGGAGCAAAGCAATGTACTGCTGTGGACAGAAAAACATATTTTAGCCACCTAAAAGCAAGGCTCACCTAAAAATATTGATATCCGTCTAAGTGTAGAATATTTTCTGACAGCAAACTGAACTGAAAGTGAAACATATCTATATTGAGTTTGTCATCTGAGCCTTGTTGGAAAAAAGCAGTTTCACTTGAGTTTAATTTCCCATCGGAATGAAGAAGGAAATAGCTGTCTGACGGCAAGATAAAGCGGTGAAAATATTCTAATTCTAGCATACACTTAAACGGATATCAATTTTTTAGGTGAGCCTTTCTTTTAGGTGGCTAAAATACATTTTTATGCCATCCCCCGTCCACAGCACTGTATTGCTTTGCTCTGGTGTCGGTGCCCCTGTCTGTTTCTCCAAACTGTAGGCATAATGACTATCATCTACTGTAAGTAATACACCTACTATGGACAAGTAACTCATACAACCCCCCTTCAAAACACCCAAACTATCACTTTAATGTGAATTGTGCCACTGCAAACCTTGCTCAAACCTTCACTGGCTATTCTTAGCTTCAAGTTCCTTGAAAACCCATCCCGATAGCTTGCTTTATTTCCTCCTCTCCTCCTCATCGTCGCATCGCTCTCTTTTCACCCTCTTCTATTCGTGTTCTTCATTTCAAATGCATCAGCTCATCTACCATGCTCTGTCTTGTGTAATTTAATGGCTTCTCTCCCCATCTTTCTTTGTCGTCCCGTCTGGCCAGATCCCGCTCACACTCCCCGGGGAGAAGGGACAGGAGGGGCGCCTCATCAGAGAGGAGACGCGAAGAGAGGGAGCGGGAGCGCCATCATCCCAGCAGCAGCTCCAGCCTGCCCAGGGGGCATTCGAGATCCAGGTAAACCTAACCGCAGGTGTCATCAGTCTGTTGCGAGAGGAAGAATCGCGGGTGTCCACATACAGCTGTGTTTTATTTTATCACTGAAAACGCGGATTATTACACCTGTCGAGGCAGAGAGGTGCACTAATAAGGTGTTCAGTCTCGGTAATACTGTATGTATATCTATCGAGCGATGTTTTGTGTCCTTTAAGAGTAGATTTAGCCAACATACCTACAAGACAGCCACTTAATCCCCAAATGACCACTGATGGAAACTGCAACGGACAGCTTGTACTTGCATGAATTTAAAGTAGGGCTTTGCTGAATACACAAGCGCTGCCTTCAGACAGCGCTCCACGCCCTTGATATATTGTGCATTGTGCGGCGTTACTGCCTGAATCTGAAATATTTCAGTTCCGTCTCGCATTTGTCTCCCAGGTCCCCTCCTGACAAAAGGAGGAGCTCCTTGTCATCCTCAGGACAGATGCAAATCGTGGGTTCCTCTCTCTCCCCGCATTCCTCACCCAGCAGAGTTTTGTCCCCGTCGGCTAGCCCCGCCTCCAGCCTGGCCCACTCCAGGTAACCCTCTACAAGCCTGTCAATCAAGCCAGCTAAGCACTTAGATTGCTTTCCCCAGTTATAACTGAAAGTCTCTTCACTAAAGAGACAAAAGGTTGGTGGGAGGTCTTAAAGCCCAACAACTGATGAGATTGAAACAATTTGCATTTCATTATGCTTTTAAATATCTTATTTAGACCAATAGATCTGGTCTGTGAAGCCTCTGTCTCTCTTAGAACAAACAGCCGTTGGCTATTATAGCAACCTGTCAAAACTGTGCTGATACACTCTGTCAAAGACCAAACTGAAAGTGATGTCCAATTAATTTCCTCTCTTTGAAGGCTTTTGACAAACACTAACTCTTTGCTTAAAGCGTGTTTTTGATGTTATTTTTATCATTAAGTCTAAAGAATTGACCGTTTGTAACCCCCTCCCCCTGAAATAATGATTGTCCTATTATATTTAGCAAACATAACTAGACACAGCAGGCCTGCCAAGCTTTGGATTTCTCCACACGTTGAAGTTTGGAGGGTGGTGTATTTTCATTTAGCCTTTCGAAAAAAAACAAACCCAAAAGAGCAAAAGTGTAAGGAATGGATTAAACAGTGTTTACGTCCTCTAACATAAGCTGCGAGTGGAACCATGCCGACTACTACCTACAGTAGTAACCCAACCTAGTGTTACTTCCAAGGTAAATTTTTGGGGTTGCAGATTTTGTCCTCTGTCATGCTTGTCCATATATAAGCTAAGCAGCCAAACAGTTATGTTAGATTCAGCCTCAGTCATTTAGCGTGCTATTACATACTATGTAGCCATCATAGTTGAGACCATTTTAAAGGATTCTTGTTTTAAAACAAGTGAGTTGGAAAAATGAAGTCAGCCAGAGAGGCAAAGACGGCCTTTTCAACCAACTTATGGAGCTGGCATTATCTTAATTAGCTAGGTAGCTACGGCTAAAATAATCTGTAAGCAACAGTTGCAGAGTGGCCAAGTCTGCTTATTATAAGCGACATGGGGCTTTTTTCCCTGAAAAGTTGCTTACAAATGTTGGTAGTTGCGGGTTGCATTTTTTTTTGGCTTGTTTCTAAAGTGTAGTTACTCATTTGGACTTGCTCCTGTCTCTCTCCTCTATACCTGTCTAGTTTGTCTACACACACACACAACCACACAGATGACTGACAGTCACTCACCGGCATCGCTCAGAGTGTTGCTGTGAGACAAATCTTCGCAGGGTTGATGGAGTTTAGCTAACAATGCCAGCCACTAAGTGGGTGAAATATGGCAAAAAATACAACAAAGATTGGGAAAAAAAGAGAGTGGACTAAAAGATTGGATTCACCCTCAAGTGGGGGACGATTCAAAGGCGGTTTGCTCTTTTTGTTAGTGTGATATAAGAGCACATCATGTCGATTTGCAAAAATGAAACGAAATGCAAAAATTCAATTTAAAAAAAATTTAATATTAAAAGCTAAAAATGATTGCTTCTTTTGTGCTTGTTTCTATAGACCTGGTTGCTTGTTTCTCTCGCGACATCTGGCAACACTGAACAGTTTTCATTCCAAGTGGTAAAATCGATAGTCATCGGCTAGAAATGAGATTCCTACTATTATTAAACGTCTTCGTTGAATACTCGATTCTGATTGGTCAATTACGGCATTCTACGGTCTGTTATTTCTTTATAGCAGACCGCTGCTATGTATAACGTACCGTTGCTATGGACGCAGTTCTAATCTCGGACTCTGGAGGACCGTTTTGTGTCAAATTTTTGATTTCTTAAGTAAGTGGCCGTGTAATAAGTGGGATAGTGTACAGCGAGACCCCTTCAGGGTGATGCAAGACCCCTTCAGGGTGATGCAAGACCCCTCCTCCTGCATCGCCCTGTCGGGGTTTATTTCACAACAATGACTGGCTGGCTGTACATTATCCCTTGCTTATCTACCTCCGTCTGAAATCAAGCATCCATTGTTTCAAAGAATGAATACAGGAAAAATTGAGTGGTAAATCTGTCACCGCCACCATTGTAAACTACATATTTGCTGTTTACCAGATTTGAAATCTTGTCAGAGGTTGATTTTTCTGCTTCAGAATGATCAATTTATGTAGTGTTGTGCATTGTGTCATCATAAGACGGCGTTGTCATCCAAAAGGATGTGTTGAATACAACTGTTAATACTATGTTGAATATGAAACTCTAGCGGGTAAAACAAAGCTCAGGCCTTGTCCGTGTTGTCAAAGGAATTCTAAATCCAGGACGGACGGGAAAGACTCGAAGCGTTAAATCTAAAGAGCCAGTGATGTGAGCCAACATCTTTTCAGCTTCAGGGTCGTAAGGCACAAAGGCATTTATGGCAACGGACACAAAGACCTCTTCTGAGGTCTTGGGGCTGTTGGTTTAAAATGTTTCCAACACGGAAACAATTAAAGCTGCATACATTAACTTCTGGATAATTAGAGGGCAAAATGTAGGACTACAAGGGCTGCAGCCAAATGAACTTGAGGCTAAATCACTCCCTACCTTTCCCTCCCTCTCTGCTTCCAAACAAAAATGCATGCCCACTGTACTACAGGAGCTGAAGTTGAGCAGCACGAGCAAAGCATTGCTTTTGTATGCACCAACAAAAAAAACATCTGTTCAAACATGACAAGTGAAACGGTACCAAGTTTACTGAAGTAGGTTTAAGGTGTAAATTCATTATTTTTGAGTCGTTGTACAGTATGGATGGTCAGTGAACACAGTTGATGAGGAGGTGGCGGAAGAAGAGATTGTCATCAATCCAGCAAAGAACATAAGAAAAGCTGGAAAAGTTAACAGACTGACGGAAAGGAGCACAGAAATGCCGCCCTTCACGTTGCATCGGGCCATTACACTGCAAGCAAATGGCAATGCTAATTCATGCAGCTCTCAAATATGTTCATATTGAAGCAATTACCCTCTCCGGAGCAGCAGTGTCAGATGTTACATTGGAAATGCATATCGGTAAAATGGATTTGTAAGTGCCTGAATATCACCAATATGTCATGCATTAGGTTAAGGAGTCTCCATAGAAAACAAGATGAATTGATTTCCCCCTTTTCAATCCATGTGGTTCAATTGTGTATAAATCCAGTAGGTTTCTCTGCAGAACAGTTTATTTACAATGTCCCCTCCCTTGGGGGCAGTGGTTCTCAACCAGGGGTCCAGAGACTCCATGGGGGTCCTTGAGGGAGTTCAAGGGGGTCCACCAGAAAAATAGGAAATAGTTTGTTTTCACTAATTCACTATAGAAGTGAGCTTAATGTGAGTAAGAGTCATAAGAGTGACTATTCTGATCATAAGTTTCACTTCCTCTATGGTTATCTCAACTGTAGTTGGGTATAAAATTCTGGTCTTAATCTTATCTAACAACCAAAAATATTTTCAGATGGAGGTCCCTGAAGCAAAATCTTATCAAATGAGTGGTCCGTGACCTAATATGTATCAATTTAAGGATCCTTGACATGAAAAAATGTGGAGAACCCCTGCCCTAGGGGATGAGGAAATCTTTTCAATACCCCAGAATTTTAGGGTAGATCAATGGTTTGCATTCACATAATGACGTGCCATTGCATACTCAAGATTCTTGACGCGATTAGCAATTCTGCAATCCTCAGTTTTAGAGCTACTATAGATGTACTACTGCAGCTTATTAAGGACTGGATTTTTAAAAAATGTCCCCGTGCGTGGGTGCACAAGCTTCTTTGCATCTGTGGAGCTGGAGCAGTGAGCACACCGAGTGGACAACGAAGGTTTGTAAAGATATAAATGGACGAAGACGGAATGAAGTTAGTGGGAATTTGGAAAAGATGTCCATAATAGAAGGATCACTCTGTAGGGCGTGCTAATTTTTAAGTAATTGTTTGTTTTATCTGCACAGACGATGGGTTGTAAACGGTCAAAAAATAAACTCTTGAGGAAATTTGGGCTTTTTGTCCGATAGGGAATGTCTGTCTGTGCTCACTGCTCTCTGATAGGCTGACTATGTAAAAGGCCATAGGGTATCCCCTGGCCTTGAAGCATTCCTTTAGTTCATCATTGTCCTCACTACAGCTGGAGAAATTGTCCTATGAGGGATATTTTTAAAAAAAGGTTTTTTGAGTGATTACTGTCTGCTTTGAGGAGCCTGCTTTTGCTGCTTGGTTTTTCAAAAGATTGGTGTTTTTTCAGTCTGACATTATTACAAATGGAAATCACGAGATTTAAAAAAGTCAATATGTTCACCGTTGTAATCCATAGTGAGATGTTGAGGCATTCAAGTATTGTAAAGTATTGCAAAAAAAAAAAAAATGCAATTCTTGAGTGCTGCCTCTCCAGTTTATCTGAAAATCATGAATATATCTCTTAAAGCAATTTTAGAGAGGAATGGATTTGCAGGGTTGAAAATGAATGATGTTTTCTTCCCATAAACAAGACAAGAGTATATGAAGGGGCAAAGGAACCTCCCATGGCTGTGGGTCAGACTGCAAAAATAGTTGCTTGAATATTTAAAAAAAAGTTCATGGAGAGAATAATCTCAGTCAAGGTCAGCAGAAAATCCTTGGGAGTATTAGTTAGCCAGGCGTTTTTTTCAAGATAATATGATCTATCATCTATCATCTTGAGCACTTCAAGGCCAATGTTATGGAGGACACAAGTGTACAAACTCTGCACATCAAAAGCAGTGAGGAGCTCATTGTCATTGCATATTTTGCAATATTCAAAATAGCTGTGGTGTCATCCAGGAAAGAAAGGCAAAGGTGTAACTGATAAAATGATCAACAAATTGGGATAGATGTTCCATTAAAATGCCATTACTAGCCACTATAGGTCTCAAAGGAGGAATTTGGAAGGGTTTATATATTTTAGGCAAGCCATAAAAGGCTCTGTTGTTTTCCAACAAGAAACGTTATCATTTTTTTTGGTCATCATTCTAGAGCTGCAAATTAATTGCCAACTATTTTTAAGAAGAAAAAAAGTAAATATTCTCTGATTCCAGCCTTTTAAATGTGAATATTTTCTGGTGTCTTTATTCCTCTATGACAGTAAACTGAATATATTTGAGTTGTGGACAAACATTTGAGGACATCATCTAGGGCTTTGGGACACTAATCAATATTTTTCACCATTTTATGGCATTTTATAGCCCAAACAACTAATCGATTAATCGAGAAAATAATCACCAGATTAATCGTCAATGAAAATAATCGTTAGTTGCAGCCCTACATCACTCCCATCTGTAAGAGGGAAATAACTGTTGAAGAATCATGAATAAAAGCACACAATGTGAAAGAAGCTGCAATGGCAGTTTTTTAAATGTTATGTAAGATATAATACGGATGAATTATGTGCTGAATCCTGCCTCTGTTTATCCACTATCCTCCCCCAAAGTTTCCGAATACAAGCTGTTAAATTTGGAATTTTTTAAATGGTAATTTGTGTAACTGATTCAAGGAAATGTTTAGCAAGCTAGTGAACAGAAGTTGTGTTTGCGGATCTTAGATTTGTGTAACCCAGAACTCTTAAATAACTGTGATGTTTTTTCCCCAAAGGCATTTATAAATGATGACATACCACGGAAATATGGTCTGCTTGTATAAACATAAAGGCTCCTTTTTTTTGTTCAGGGATAGTTTTGCTTATAACCGAGGTATTTCATAAACCACAATTTCATGCTTTCAAAAGCATTGTTTTTTTGTCCAACAACATCCCACATCACCAGGCGAAGCCTTTTGTTAAGTCGCGAATGCTTTTATTTCCTTTATTCTTTTTTTCATTTTGTCGGTTGTATGTAGTCATTTTCTGTCTTTTCAGAGAGCAGAATTATTATTAGAGTGGCCACATAAGCAGAACAATTACAGAAGGCGATTGGCTTTTTTTTCTTTTCTTATCAAAACACTGTATTTTATTTTCTACAAGGGATGGAACTAGAGCAGCGTACCATAATAATCCCATGTTATGTATTTAAAGGGGTCTAATACCCAAGAAGGACTGCCGTACACAGATACACACATTCCAAATTGTCCTACTTTTTCAGTGGACTACAGCTGGAAAACTCTACAACATCAGCAGCCGTCTGTTCTGCAGTTCCTTGTCACCCGTTGTGTTCAATCAACTTGATGCGCCTGACTTTTTTCTATTTTAAAAAGCTCTTGATGAATTATGAAATGTTAGACGCCGACGGCAGAATAGACGTCTTTTTTTTTCGTCCATTAGCGTGGAAATTTGTCTTCGGTTTCACAGATATACATAAACTATACATAAAAAGAAGAAAAAAAAAAAAAAAGAAAAGCTCTTAAAGCTGATTCTCGTTGCTCTGGGTGCCCCATATTGTCTTCCAGAAGGGAGTTTTACAAATTCATTAAACAAAGGATGTGAAGGGTCCTGAACTATTAATGGTGCTTTCCTCCTGGTTTGTGTATTATACAGCTACGCCAGCTGTCTCTGGGGGTTTCGTATAATCTTGCTGGCAGTGTTAATTATTCTTGTGAGCTTGTTTTTCGCTCCCTAAATTTCCCGTACCAGCAAGTGATGCTGTAGGAAATTATACTTTCCACTAGACTGGTGTAAACCATCCTCAGGACTCCTTTGCTCACTTCAAAGCTATTCAATTTCCTTAAAAGAAACAGTCTTTGCGTTGCCTTCCTAAAAATGTGGTCTGAGTGTTAAAAATCACTCTTAAACATTTTGAAACTATCTACCGCCCTTCGATTGTAATTGGCTGACACCACATTGGTTGCCCAGCCCTATTGTTGACAACAAGTTCCTCTTGTTCATGTTTATGAGCAAAGCACTCTCTTGACACCATGTGGATGTGATTAATTTAGGAACTTCCTAATTCATCATTACCCTCACGCCTCGTTTCAACACAGTTTTGTTTTGTGTCCGTAAATCTTCGTAGTATACGGATGGCGCACCCTGGTTGGTGTTTAACGCAAGGAAATGCATCTCTTTACGGATAGATAGAAAACGCCACAGCAGATATGGGAGAGAAGTTAATTTTGTCTGTTTTCGCCATACAGTCTAGACGAGTCACATTACATTTTTTTATGTGAAAGGTTTGACGGCACTACAACATTGGCAGCTTGCTCGCTGTGTAACATATAGAGTGCATGCATAATAGGTCATAGTAGTCTTTTAACAAAATATTTCACGAAAACCGGCTAAAAAAGGGGGGAAAAAGTTATAAATAGAGCTGTATTACATTCATCTATCAGTTATTAATTCGCTAATTCCCAGGAAGTTAGCATAAAATGCTAAAGTTAGCATAACGTGCACACGGTCTGTCCGTAATCTGCCGCAAAAGTTAAAATTTTTCAATGTATTCCAGGTAAATTTGCGAAAGAAATTGGAAGCAGGAGTTTCGCAAACACATCGGCGATCACGGAGGTTCCAAAAGGAATGAATTAACTTCCGGTTGACTCGCATAATATACACAGAGCTATGTGGAAACGAGGCGTTAAATATCAAACTCACCATTTCCATGTCACCTGCGTACTTACATATTATACATACATAGATCTGCATTCCACATATACTGTATATATACATAGAAAAAAAGTGTAGGAGATAAAACGCAACCTTTGGGCAGCCCAGTATTCAGAAAGGATTTCATCGGACAGGGAGCCTCGTTCAGAGACTCTTTGGGGGCGGCCAGATAAAGAGAGATTAAAAGCTTTGGACATGAAGTTGAATCTGAGGCCTGCGATTTTGGCACATCTTCTGTTTGTCTGCGTGATTATATGCTTGTCTTCGTTTGACATTGTTGATGTGGTAGTTTTGGCTCCGGGTGGATATTTTAGTATTTTACAGGTCACATGCCGTTCCTCTTTCACCTCTCTTTTTCTCTTTTCCCTCTCCTTCTCTCGTCTACAGCTCTCGAAGTCTATCCAACTTTGAACATTTCGAAGGATATCATGAATATTGTATAACCTCTCCTGTTAACATGATTGGTTTTTCTCTCTTCTCTCTACAGGGGGGGATCTCTGGAGAAAGACAAAGCAGTGGCCTCATCCATAGTATCCTCCGTTCAGTCCAAAATAACTCAGGTATTGTTCTTTGGCTTTTATCCCAAATATGTCCTCTAGTGAACTTTACAGCCTACCGAATATAAGAACTGAGTGCTGTTAACGTCTTTCCATCATGCAAAGAGGAAGGATGGAAAGTGCTGCCTTGTTTTTGACTTCTTGGGAGGAAATGTTTGGAAATTAATGTATATTTTTTTATTATTATATCTACATATTCAGCTTTATCTACTGTTTGTACTCCAACACACCCATACATATGTATTTTAGTAAGCTTAATTAGTTTGAACCTTGAATAACTAGATTTCAGAATAGGTCTAGCGGTACATATTTTATCACCTGCATCTTGTAGATTAGCTGATCTGTGACCTGAAGTAATTTTCGACCACACAGGCGGTAGCCACTGAAAGGTGTGTATGTGTATGTGTGTTTGTTGTCTGTGTAGTTGGCTGTGCGCATATATGCATTTGGGTATGCATCTTTGTTTTTAGAGCTTGTGTCTTCATGTCCACCTATTTATTTACACTTCAAATGTGTGTGCATGTGTGGGTGTATATCCTGTATTAATACAAAGACATTACACTTGCAGTAAGATTGAGATTGACTTGTCAGAAGTCTTCTGTGAAGCTTGCAGTCCAATCAGCTGTAATTTTCTTAGGCTGTAGTTTCCAGGGTTGAAAGGTGTTTCTGGTATTTTGTCTACCTCTACAGAGTAACATGGGTATCATTACCCATACGCTACCATTTCAACCTACTAACAAAAGTTTGCATGCTACAGCTGTAGCAACTCATCCGGGGCTGAAATTGCACTTCCACCCTTTTGTACTCCTTCTGGGAGCGTAGCCAAGAAATTAGGAAGAGAGAGGCCAAATATCGGTTGAGCGGCAGGCGAGTGCGGAGACCTTGGCGAACCGGCCCCCTGACAAAATCCGTCTCTTTGGATGTGGGATTTCACCTCTCTGGAGGAAAGGAGACAGAGCTAATGTGCTGTCTTTCAGCACGTGTATAAAAAAAAAAAAAAAAAGAGAGGGTTACCACTGGAGGTTAAGTTCAATAAGTTGTTCCTCCCAGAATTTATGAATTACTCAACCTCTGCTCTTCACAGAAGCCAAAAACTCCTGTGAGACATTGGGTTAGCAAAAGTTTCACTATTTTCTAACATGGTTTTTGTCTCGTTGGCTGTAGACTCTGTACAGGTTTGTTTGGGGGTTTTTTTGCCAGATATTTTTTCTCAATAGCGTCGCGCTGCAGAGCTCCAGGCTCGGGCCCACCTTGAGCGCTGGGACCCATCTCCGTTGCCAGGACCCATGGTGCAAAATCATGTGTGTTATCACGTGTGTTAAGGTGGAAAATCACGCGTGTATTGTTTTATGCCGCTTATCGTTAATAAATAAAGTAGTCTACAAAGCGTATATTTGATACATTGTATCACGTCCATGCCACACCACCTCCACCAATAACACCAAGGTAAACAATACAACGTTAATATTTTGATGCTAATGTCGTTGGCAAACAAAAAGATAATGACATTAGAATAGCCAGCTAATTTCGTACACGTTATTTGCTGCTTAACCTTAAGTTATCGAACTTTATAAGTTACAGTTATATCGAAATATTAAGGTTGCATTGTTTACCTTGGTGTTATTGGTGGAGGTTGTGTGGCCAATATTCAAACTAATAGAGTGCTACAGGAATGAGTCCTAAAACCCAGGAATGAGTTAGTATTTTAGCACTTCCGGTTCCCTCGTCTGGAAGTCAATGGCTTTCTTGAATGGGTTTTTAGTTAGAAGCCTGAAATAAGGTCTGTGGTTAACACAAGCTGAAGAGTTGCTAAATCAGACTACTAAACGCCATCATGCCGACTCGTTCGCCTTTACAGTCTCATGCGACCGTGGTGTAGTTCGTTTATAGCCTAACGTTAGATTTTTACTTCTGGTGCATTTACTCTTCAAAAATCATGACATTGGACAGTTTATTTGTGAAGATTATCTTGCTGAACAAAACGTGTAAGTACCATAAACGTTTATTTGCCACAGAGGTTATTTTCTGCAATAATCCAAAAGCCAATGGAAAAAAAAAACATTGTTGAACCTTTTTGTCGAGGGAACCCAGGGCGATGCTAACTTCCTGGTTGGCCACAAAAATACGTCACCCGCTGAGCACTCTCTGAACACATGCTATTGTATCCTGATGATCGTCTGTGGCGTACACAATTTCAGACGTCGCTTCCTTCTCCAAGCTCGGGACCTAAAAAAAGGACCCGATGGAGGAGGTGGGCCCCAGCCTGGAGCTCTGCAGCTAGACCCTTCTCCAAATGACTGCTAACGTTGCTCTGCAACTGCTGGATGTGCAAATAAGCAACTGTTTGTTAGCATGTTGCCAGTGTTCACAACTTGTTTCTGCTGCCCCCAAGTGGCCAAAAAATCAGCTATTGCAGGTTTAAAAAAAAAGAAAAAAACTCAAAAGCGATGATATGGTATTGACTTGATGACTACCGATGTCGCCCACGGCCTCCTGTCGAGTGTTAAAGACAGCATTGACACTTCCATCCTTAAAATTACAGCAATCACACTCCAGGCTCTGCGTGCAGCCACTTTCTCACAGTTGGTATACCAACTGTGAGAATGACAATGCTGCGCGCATTGTACTCGCCGCATCTGTTGTATGTGACACATTGAATGTAGCGAAGTGATGGGCCGTGTCTGTGTTTTGTTTATCCACGGAGGATTGTGTTCCTCATTTGGGTGAAAATGGAAAAACTACGTTTGAGTAAGTGGTACACAAAGTCACAACGTAACCTCTCACCTTAAATTTGTCAAACGCTCTTAAATCAATTCCAAAAATGAAAGACCTCTTCGGAACCGTCTCACTACTTAAATTAGAATATGTGCTCCTTTACATTTTCAGCTTAGATCGCCAACTTTGATTAATAATCCTGAAAAAATGTCAGTAATTTCATTTCTGCTTGCAAAAAGTGATGGTTTGATGTATTTGATTCTTGTGCAACTGCATTTATTTAAAGGTGCAGTGTGTAGGATTTGGCGGCATCTTATTGGTGAGGCTGCAGGTTGTGCAACAAACTGAGACTTCTCTCGTGCGCCAAGCGTGGAGGAGAACTACGGTATAGCTGACGCAAAAATGTGAAAAAGCGAATAGCCCCATCTAGAGCCAGTGTTTGGTTTGTCCGTTCCGGGCTGCTGCAAAAACATGGCGGCCGGCTCCCTATTTAGTTATAAACAGCTCATTCTATTCTATTTCTGCCATTGAATGAAATGCTACACACTGCCCCTTTTAAAGGTGGATAATAGGGCCTGGTGTGTAGGTATAGACAGTAGGGGTGTCGAATCGCGACCTTAAAATTGTAAGTCATATTGGATTTGGAGAATCATGACACCCCGAATAGACGGTAATGTGAACTGTAGCCTCAGCAATATTTAGTAACTAGATCATTTAGCTCTGGAAGTATAAAACCTGTGGTGCGGGAACAGTTATACCTGCAAGAAAAACCAGTGTTGCACTGAATGTAGAGAGGTTGCTGTCGAGGCCAGATTCCCAGAAGCATTTGGACTGGAGCTAATGGAGGTCAATAGAGTGTGAATGGAGCGGCAACGCTGGCTATTCTGTGAACACTAGTTCAACTTACACAGAATTTGGAACATTTTCTCTCCTCTGGCCATGGGCCACTGTCTGTGTGTGTGTGTGTGGGCGAGAGAGTGTGTTTCAGAGCGAGTGTCCGGTGTTTACGCACCACAGATGCACCGCGCATCTCTTGACGCTTCAACAAAAAACATTGTATTTCTTTCTCACATAATCAAACGCAACGTCTCCATGCCTTCATCTCAACATTCCAACATAAGCGAGAGCCTCATGAAAACATGCTGTTCGCTGCTGTTGCAACACGCGCAGATTTCGCAACCACTAACTACTTATACCCCATCTGTGATGTTTTACAAACACATATTGAATAATTCAGCGCATCCTCATCTGCCTAATGGTCTCCTCTTCCCCGAGGGTGCCTGGTTGCTATTCGCCTCAACCCGTCTCTCATTTTTTTCCTCATGTTTGCCTCTGTTCCTCCGTCTTCTGTGCCCATCGCCGTCTCTGCTTTACATTTCTCGTGGTTTACTCTGTTTGATAGATGCTTTGTGCACTTTGAGAGACGCTTTTTCAGACCTGCCTTGGGTCTTTTTTTTAACAGTAGTTTTAACTAGTATTTTGTTTTTGGAATTCATTTTGGATCTTTTTTGTTGTTTTTGAAAGTTAAGATAACAGAAAAGGGCTAGGTCCAATCGAAGTTGTTTTTCAAGCATGATAACAGATACTGAGAAATGTTGTGGAGAACTGGCAGGTGTGTGTGAATGTGTGTGAGATGAAGAGAAAACTCAAGATGTTGCATAGCTCCCTTGAGATATCCCTAACAGTATAATGTTATTGTTTAACCTTGCAGTGTGGGTTTGCAATTAGAAGCAAATCTGTAAAATGTCTTCATATGTGTGTTATGCAAACTCTTTTTTTTTTAGTATTTAGGATTTTAAAAACTTCTGTAATTTGAGCCTGGACTGAGGCCAGTTAAAGAGGACCAATAGAGTGCTCCAGGGATGATGTATTTCTGTAGGCCAACCAGGAAGTTAGCATCACCCTGGTTCCCTCAACAAAAAGCCAATGTGATTTTTCCATTGGGTTTTGGATTTTTGCAGAAAATACGCTCTGTGACAAACAAACGTTTATGATACTTACACGTTTGTTCAAGTGAACACCACTTTTATGATGTTGTATGAAGCGTAAAAGCAATAGCCCGAAGTAAAAAGCTAACGTTTTTTAGCCACTTATTAGCAACCGCCTTTTTTTAAGACACTTAAAAGCTTCGAAATTCACAAGTGCGGTATTTATTGATGTATTTTATGTCGTAGGACAAAACTTCAAAGTCTCTTAAAGGTCACCTATTATGCAAAATGCACTTTTTCCATGTCTTTTAAACATCAATATCTGTCCCCAGTGTGTCTACAAGTCACCATAGTATCATAAAAGACCATCCTCTTTCTTTTTCTCCTGCTCCATCTGTCCGAAAATGGGTCTGAAAAAACGCTGAGCAGCACTTCCTTACGCAGGTGACGTCGGTAACAATTTTCAGGCCATATAAGGGTTTCCTGGTGGAACGGTTAGAACCTCCAGCTAGGTGACCCCGCCCACAGAGTGTCTCTCTTGCTTCCGCCTCGTAACTATAAGCAAAGTATGCTCCTACTTCTGTTAGTCTGCAAGAACCAGCAGAAAAGTTTTCATGTACTCCCATCATCTAAATATAACATGATCTTTCACAAAGGCTTTATGTAATTACACTGTTTAAACAGGTGATATGAAAAATGATGTCATGCATGTAGAAGGGTACAGGTAGTAAATAATGACTGTAAGCAACACAACACATTTCTGTTTCACAGTCAAACTTTATTTGAGTAGACAGATGACAATATTAATTATACACAGCATTTTTAATTCCACCTGAAGTTATGTTAACATGGTACACGATAAAGTCTTTCAGCTAAGGTAAGCTACGGCGAGTGTAACGTTAACCGGTCTGTAGTCATGATAACACAGAGACAGCTTCTACAGTAAACATTGTAGAATGTACATTAAAATACATCTATGAACCTGGAAATGAGCATAATATGAGACCTTTAAGCTTGCGTTAACCACAGACCTTATTTCAGGCATCTAACTAAAAACACATTCAAAATCACTTTGACTTCCAGAAGAGGGAACAGGAAGTGCTAAAATGCTCAAACTCATTTTCGGGTTTTAGGATAGGTCAACCGAACCGAACTCTTCGGTATCCACTCCAGTTCCGCTCTAACTAGCTTTGTTTGAGGGTGTGCCAAACTAGCAGCTATAGGCAAAAGTTGTTACTTTATGACATCACCACGTTACGGAAGAAGAGGACTTCCAGCAAGGCGTTTCAGGCAGTTCAGAAGCAGTGTTTCTGTCGGGGAGAGTAACTCCCTTTGGCGTGGACTTTGGGCTTTGTCACTTTGCAGACCTTTTACATGCACAAAACACTATATAACACTCTAAAGGAAAGGGAAAAAAAAACACAAAAGCATAATAAGTCCCCTTTTAAGTCCTCAGTAAGTACCCCGGAACAGGACCGCCATGGGTAAAATGTACCTCATCGGATTAAAATATGCCACTGCTGATCAGTGTAAGCTGGTTCTCAGCAGGCCGAGCAGTCGGCGAAAGGATTTGGATTATTAAAACATTCTCAAATGCGATCTCATATTTATGTTTTATAAAACGTCGGATGATATATAAGGAATATTTAGGTCAACATCCTATGCATTGTTCATAGAAATTTCTCGTTGTTAGCGGGCTCTTCATCCTTTTTCAGTATTATGTAACCAGAGTCGGCTATCCCCCCCGTGTGTGACAGCTGTAAACGTAACTCGTGATGATCTATTAATGCGGTACTATTTCCGCTGCACTTTCATTCGCCGAGACGAGAGCTCAACTGTAGTTTGAGCAACTTTTCCACTCGGTTGTTAATAATTTGGAGCGTTGCTTGTTTGTCATATTCCGTGAACACTTCTTTGTGTGTGTGTGTGTGTGTGTGTGTATTCGGATACACCGGGGTTTAGAGAGAAACAGCCTTCTGAGTGATTTGATATGACAGCTCCTTCCCTCTGTGATTACAGCTGTTAATTTGTCTCATCTGTCAGGAGAGCTCAAGGGTGGATATTTGTCCATGCGTGTATGAATCACTCCTGGGATGCAAATTAACACTTCCTACTCAGCAATGCAAGCATTTTGCCCCCTAGTCAGCAAAATTTAACATTTCTACCTGAAGAGGGAAGGGATGGAATTATTTCGCAGCTCCCTACTTCGCTACAATCTACTTCATATTTCTCGGTTTAGCCCTTTTTTCTACAAATTGTTTTGTTTTTTTTATCTCATTTTCATAATACATTTACGTTTGAGTCAGCTGCTGAAATAGAGGATTAGGTGACTGTAGCTATAAGGGTTTGGGGAGGAGGTGATGCATCTAATTCTCAGTGCTTACAGGGTATTATTCTGTACTTAAAGTATGTCATATTTTAAAGATGTATTAAGGGGAAGCACACTCCAAAACAAGTCTTAATTTACAACAGTATATTAACCTTAAACATCTTAAACATGAGGGTGTGGCTCATGGTGCAGCTTTATGCAAATGAGCCCAGCCAGCACGACGCGTCCGGCTCACAAAACTTGGATCAAGATGTCAAACTAGGCGATCTAGTTCTAAAATGAAACGAGATTCAGCAGTAGCATAGCCTATTTCTCGCTTAAAATATTTTTTTCATATGTAGATTTTGATGGATTATTTAGACGGAATAACAGTTTACGAGCAGAC
>CAKALU010042608.1:0-11207 GCA_916700995.1 Hozukius guyotensis
TTTCGGGGCGGGCGGGCGTCACAGGACACAATGGCGGCTGATTTAGAGAGAGAGCTTGAGGGAAAAGTTAAGCGGTTAAGCATCAATCAAACGGCGGTACAGAAAAACTAGGGGTTCACGTCGAAGATGAATATACGCAAACGAGAGGACCTTAAAGAGGCTCGTTATGGGTATTGATTGAGATTGATCTGGTCATCAGTGTTGTTATGATACTCGCCAGGACCTCCCGGGACATGATCTGTTTCACCACCGAGATCAAGGCTTCCAGCTGTCACTCACAGGCGTAGCGGTGGAAATCAACAACCTGGAGCGAATAATGTACTGAGGAGAAAGAAATTTCCTCCTCATGTCTGTTTTCATGTCATCATGCAAAAAGGCAGTCCTCATTGCTTTCCCTCTCTCCTATTTTTTGGAGTCTCGCCCCGTTCGGTGCGTGTCGGTGTGCCTCTAGATACGTCACGTTGTTTAACGCACATCATTTCAGATTTAGCGCCCCGTTTAGCATCCAGGTCAGTCGCACGCTCCGAGCGTCCTCCCTCCCTCCCGCGAGGCAAAGGGAGACGGAGCTCGATTCGCAGTTCACCAGCTTTGGGGTCAAGGTCGTAACTCAGTGAGCATAATATACAAAACAGAAATATATATACAAGCAGGACTGGAAAAAAGTTGACTCTTTTCTTCCTATCACAAAGACTGTACTGTTTTTGCAAATAAGCTTTATTCATACAGCAAACAGACAGAGAATTGCCAACAGGAATAGATGTATAAGAAGTCTAAAACTTTGACTTCTTCCCTCTTTTTCATAGTTTTTGTCTTTTTTTATGCCGGTACATGGGGTCTTTAGGGGGAGATAGCAGGTCAACAGTAGATGTCACATAGAAGTGGTGTACATCATCTGAAAGCTGGGAACCTGAAGATTAATTTGAGATGCAGCTCAACACTGTGTGTCAAGTTGTTCTAGTCATTAATCAGAAATTAAAAGAAATAGTAATTAAATATAATTGTGAAAGTGTATAAGGGCTTAGAACATTATGACAGAAGTACACGATGGCCATTCCCATGCTCATTTTTGTCTCATAAGTTGTTGCAGCATGTTTTTGTGTTGATACCATTTGTCACAAAGATTTGATACTAAATGTAACCATTTTTTACCACTCGAGAATTATGATAACCGATTGATGTAGCTCCAAGACTGTTTAGGGACCCCAGTATGCAGAAACCATTTGCAAACCAATGCATGCAAAAAACTGCATTGTTCTCACTACAATGAAATGGCTACTATGGGGACTAACATCATCACACATGGATATAATTGGGCTCATTGGATCCGCAAGAGTCTCAGCTTTACAGTGATACCCAATTTATGCAATTCCAAGACTGTTTAGGGACCCCAGTATGCAGAAATAACACATTTATACTACATCCAAAAAACTGCATGGTTTTGCACCAAACTACATGTGATTATCATAAAGTGGGCATGTCTGTAAAGGGGAGACTCGTGGGTACCCATAGAACACATTTTCCATTCACATATCTGGAGGTCAGAGGTCAAGGGACCCCTTTGAAAATGGCCATGCCAGTTTTTCCTCGACAAAATTTCGCGCAAGTTTGGAGCGTTATTTAGCCTCCTTTGCAACAAGCCAACATTTGCCGTAACTTCAGAGCATTATTTAGTGCTCTTCCAGACATGGTTGGTACCAATGGATTCCTTATGTTTTTCTATTTTCATGTGATACCAGTATCTTCTCTCTAGCTCTAAAACTGAGCCTTCTACAGCCTCTGAAAGTCGGTAAAGTCGGCCGAGGGCATGGGCGCCCTCAAGGAGTGGAAGAGGTTAAAGATATGCACTGATCAGATCAGACTGGTGGAGTTCACACTGAACATTGAAATTGTAAATTTCTCTTCCCCTGCCGAAAACTCAAATCAGAAATGCCACTGCGTAGTTCATCGGCAGCAAATCACGGTGGTCTGTGACGACGGCTGAATTCTCTATAGCCACAGGTAGAGATTGACAGAATTTGAAGGACTTTTCTATCGAGCAGAACGCACCCAAGGACAGAAAATTCCGATTATCCCCGGGTTTAGCAGCGGGGTTATAATCCTCCAGCCCAAGGGGGGGAATGGCTCATTCATGGCTCTCCCTTCTAATGCAGTCCACACTCAACAGTTGCATTAGAGTACAACAACACAGTAATTCATAGTGATAAGGGTGCAGCGGTGCCTGAGGTCGGTCTGCCAACTGGAGGAAGCATTTGTAATTTGATCTGATACTTGGGGCTCTTTTTGGAATTGAAATTAAAATACGGACGGTTGCTGCTATGATTCAGTCAAATATGTTTTCTCTAATTTGTCAATTATAGCCTCGCTAGTCACATGATCCAGTAGGATATGAGATCCACCAAATTATAGCAATTAATATGAGCTGGAATGTCCAAATTTTAACAATTGTCACCAACACTCTCCATAATTATTGCAAAATATGCTTCGGATTTGACAGATCTGTCAGTCTGCTACTTGTATCACCAGCAGAAACACAGCAACACTTTCTGTTTTACTCAGGCTGATATTATTTATTGTACCAGTACACTGGTATGTGTATTTATTTTATTCATGTATTCATTTGTATTTATTTGTATTCATTTGTTTATTTTTATTTATTTATTTATTTATTTATTTATTTATTTACTTATTTATTCATTTATTTATTTATCCATGTATCCATTTATTTATTTATGTTTTTTGTAATTTATTCTATTTTAGTTTTTTGGTTCAATTTCATAATTTTCATTTATTTATTATTATATGTCTTATTTATTATTACTACTATTAGTATTATTATGATTATTATTATTGTTATTAATATTATTATCATTATTTATTTATTTTCTCCAATTTACAATTACTATCTGTTATTATGTGTACATATTATTTTATTTGTTATGTTTTAGGTTATTGTAGTCATTTTTCTTAAGCAAACAATAAAAAGCATGGTTAAATAATAATGATAATAATAATAAATAATAATTGTTATAAATAATAATAGCCAACAAAGCCAAAAGGGTGCCATCGATTCTTCAGGCCAGCTTGACATGACAGGTGATGTGTTCAGGGGTCCTGTGCAATAGTTGGTGAGGGCTGGGAGACTGTCTCCGTTATTGAATGGCCTGACAGCAGAGCAATTTATATTTAATGCAGTAGACACTTCTATCAGTTTTATTTATTATATCAATACTATGAGGTCTCTATAGCTTTCTCGAGTGCCTTTGTTGAAACCACACTGCATATTCTGCTCAGAAGTCCACCTTTGTACGTTTTTGGACTCCTCCATCACCTTCTTTTCTAACACCTGAGATGTGTGAAGGAAATCCATACTGATGCAAATGCATTTTGTCGACACCGGTTGCTTTCAGGCCCTAGAAAAAGAGAAACTTTAATGTCCACCAGTGTACTTGGGGGGGAAAAAAATGTTGTTGTGAAGTTATGGTCTATAAGCAGATTGTTAGCGCTTTGGAAATGTGGAACTTCAAAGTGACCCAGTTTTTCGGATAGCTCTTTTTTTTTTCCGTTCGTCATAAACGCTCCTGCAGCATAGTGACCAAACTTCTTATTATGGAGCGCAGCTACAATGAAAACGAATGAATCCGCACGGCGGCTGATTACACAGTGGTTTCTCAAACAATAAGGCGCGCAGAGGGCTCGCCACGTTCGACCAGTCCAATAATTTAGCCGGCACTTGTTGTAATAACCTTCTTTGGAGATAGTGAGCAAACAAATGTATTTCCAATTAACGGAAAACAGGTCGGTCTGCAACAGTAGTCTGGAGGCGGTATGTGTGCAGATAGGAGTTTGTTTGGAATTTCAATTGGTTGCGGGGTTCAAGCAGTTTTTTTGGGAGCTGATGAGATTGACTTTGCACACTGTGTCAATTCAGTTCAAACCCAAAAAAGGATGGACTCTACTGTGAGCTTTTAGCTGAACTGGACGTGAACTTTGCAGTCGTGTCACACAAATTATATGGGAATGCAAATATACAAAGATATTTAATGCACAAGAGGAATATAACTGTATGGACGTGGGACATTTTTATCTGATGGCAGGTGTTTGTGTACTTCCTGTAGTATGCATAGTAGCGCAAGCTATACAGTATAAGGGTAGGTGGATCTGCCTGACAGGGACATCATGGTCACCAGCCAATCAAGATTGGCGTAATGAGATAAATGCTCCTGAAAAATATGCAGGGAAGCGCATCCCATAGTGAGACATCTCACTCATGCTACTCTGAGAACCGGGGTTACGCACGTAACCTAAAGTTTTGCAGCTACACAGTCTTTGCTGCTACTGGTACTGTACGACCAGTAGCTTATGGCGGATATTGTTCCGGGCTAATGTTGCCGTCTTACCAACTCTTTTGTGTTTGTGCTATTGTTACACCACATTTTAGCATGTCAGAGCTAAACATTTTAATGGTTACCACAGAAGTAAAACACAAAGAAAACATATGTTTCTTGTTGTGGTCCCGGTCCGCTCGCTCGTCCGGCCGTCTAATAATGATGTCTTCAAAGCAAACGACTCAAGAGTCTTGGAAAATGGAGGGAAATTAAAGGTTCCCTATGCGATATTCAGAATATTAATATAGCAGCAAACAACTATTGTCTATGTAAAGATATAAAGGAGTGATGTCTACCTGAGCAGAGAATGAAGTCACTCTCAATCTGTGTGTGTTGTGCTGTGAATAGTGTTTTTTTTTTTCCCATCCTCTGGTAAGTGTGATAACGGAGTGATAGCGGAGCAAACTTTGCCTCCTCACCTCTACCTCGCCCATCACTTTCTTATATAAGAACACCTCGCCTCTGTGGCTGTGTTTCGGCAGCGTTAAAAAATGATCAAGGTCTCATTTAATGATGCTTTGTAGTACCAAGGATTCTCGATCAGCATGAATTCCTCTGTCACACCGTTGATGTTGGCAGCCCGAGGCCAGTGCTAGAATAGATCCTGTGGAAAAAAAAGGATACAAAAACTGGTGTGTCTGCCTTTATTATACAATACAGGAGGTGATTTTCAACGCTGCTTTTGTTATTCCATTCGCCTTGCGGTGTCAAACCTTTGATATTCTGGCCTCTGTGGTGCTAAAGTAAGGAATGGTGCAGATATTTGGCGCGAGAGAAAGGAAAATATCGCTACGACTCTATGCCGTAGGATTAAAGCAGACCATTAGCAGAACAGAACATCACCCTGGTGAGTAGTAATTGTGTTTCCTATTTCTTTCCTTTTTTTCAATTTGCCTCACGGTGAATTGATTGAATAGTGCCCGTTGAGTGGACAAGTGGGTGGTAAGGCAAATTATAAACAAACATGGGCGATTATTGGACAAAAATCCACATGAATAGAAGTTGATGGAGAGGACAGGTAAACAGCAAACGGTTGGACGGTTAGCGTCCACTGCTTAATGAGACCGCATTCTGCTACTGAAAGCTGTCACGTGCGCTAACGGCGGCAGCTTTTGATCGTCCGAACGTGGATTTGAATAGAGTTAAAACAAATAATTTTTTCTGTCAAGGCATATTCTCCAGACTCTGACAGCTGCTTATTGGTTAATTTAAACCGTGATCTTATGAAAGAAGCTTTATCTGGATTCATATTAATCAAAATTACCTGGACTAGAGGGCGAGCTCAAATGTTTAATTGCTTACCAAAGAGTCTCGTCGTGTTCGCTCGGCTAAAACTATTCTAAAGCCAGACATGATTAAATCCTTTAAACTCGCCATGAGCCCTTTGAGCACACTCGTCTGGAACTCTTAGGTCCACTCGTCTGGCTGATAAGACCTTTATGAGACTATATTTCATGTTTTACCAGAGCACCGGTGAGTGTCAGGGGTAATGCGGGGTGGCATTGATATAGGAGTCTGGTTCGCAGAGATTACGGGCGCAGTCGAGAAAACAAAGTTGCTCATAAGAAAAGTAGATTATTGTAATGGCGGCGTTTTTTTTTTTTTTTGCCGTGAGAGGCGAGGCAAAGCGGCGCAGCGGGTCTGCGGAGCTGTTTACCGTGAGATGGAGGCGTTGATGGAAGGTGTACTTTTTGAACAAAGAGAGGAAAGTGTTTTTAAAGGGTCGCTAAATCACAAAAAAATACATATTGTACATTGTTGAGGCAATGCAGGTAGTTACCTCAAGGTTTTGAGATGTCCTCCACTGAGACACCACCATCACTCCAATACAATGATTATAGGAATTTCATTTTTGGCTCATAGCAGTGAAAAATGTAAACCTCAGTGGGTCTTTGACTTTCCAGAAACAATGTCTGTGTTACTCCAGATAATTTACAGACAACCTCCGTTATTTACTCAACAGCCACCTCCACTATATTGTGATGAACACAGAAATGTCGACACATAAAACCAAAACTACAGATTTGGCATGGCTACATACCACTTTTTACGCACCAGATTTGAGATTTTTTTCAACAGACCTTAGGGGCGTTTTTTTTTTGCAATTAATTTACACGTCAATATATTTTTTCCAATTTTTTATTTTCGTCATGAGAACTTTAATACAGAACGCAAATATTACGAGACGAAAAAGCGTCAATTTTTTCCGTAACAAGGTTAATTTTTCTGAGCTTTCGCAAGCAATCACGTTGTGCCGAATGGACATATTCAATACGTATACTTTTGTGTACAACAACACGGAGAAAACGCAGACTAGGTCCACACCTTCAGTTCTTACCTTTCACAATAAAAGCCCTTTACCAGAGGCAAATTCACTCGCTATAAGGAAACTAAAATAGCTTACAGTAGTTTAGGCTACACAACAATTAACCTCAGACAAGTAGACCGGATTCCAGTTTTGGACGAATATATTCAAATCTTTTATTAAAACAGTGTAAACTGTCGCAAATTCGCATCGCTGCTGGTATGAATAGTTTTGATGTGAAATATTTGCAGGTGAGTATTTTGCATTTTCACGTTTGCCCCCGGAGTGGAAAGGCCTTTATTTTTTTAACATTTGTATAATGTTTTTAGGGCTGCCTGTAAGTTTATCCGATGTGTTAAATATATAAGACAATTCTTGACATTAGATGGAGTTGTTTTCATAGAGTTGATGAAGATTTGGAAGCTTTAGAAGAGGCTACAGATGCAGCCACATAGAATTTCCCCTCCCAGCCGACTGCCAGCCGACTGCCAGCCAATTCCCAGCCAACTTCCAGCCGCTGGGAGATGGGGCTTCCTTCACAAAAACACATAAACCAACTGAAGTACACTGAAGAATGATGTTTCCGCGTTTAGGCCATGGTTTGCTGGTTTAAGACTTGTTGTTTATTATATGATGCGATATATAACTGCATCACAATGAGCATAATAAATGACTTCCATGTTTGAGTTATTGAAACCTTATGGCACTCATTAGAATACAATATCTTCTGTATTAGTTCTAAATGGTGGGAGGAAACAGATTTTCTTATTGTGCTTATACAACAAGTGTCAAATGTCGATTTCTTTCCATCAATCTATGAAAACTAATGCAGACACAACTGACATTATATACGTGTTTAGTGCAAATAACTAAGTTTGAGAGCAGGGCAAGCATACCGTCACGCTGTTTACCGGATTTATACAGTTGCCCACCCACACCCAGCACCCGGCTCTCCTCTGTTCTCCTCTCCTCCTTCCGAGGGAGGACGTGGGCTGATTCTTGACCTTTCAATGCACATGCCTCCCACATAAACACTCACTCATCTCATGCACAGATACGTGTGCGCAGCCTAAGCTTTGGAGCCAGGGGACATCGGAGAAAGGCTTTAGCCCTGACTTGATGCCCCCTTCCCCCCTCACTTGAAAGTCAGCCTCCTCTGGCCCCGGCGGTACCGGTATGGGAGATACTCTCGCTGTCGAGAGGTTGTGTCAGCGGGAAAGGGGCGAGCAATCGTTATCTCGTCATGCAGAGAATATTCTGCAGCAACACACTTACAACCATGCATTTCTTCTCCTCACAATCGTTCAAATGAAGACACAATGTGCTGCATCTCTGCAGAAACACAACAAACTTGCTTGTGTTAATTGCACAACAATATAATTAGCATGCAAATTATAAGGAGAATAAATGTTTCTGTGGTCTTAAAAAGAGCCATATAAATGTAGATTTGGGGTTTCTACCAGTGGCACTCTTACCTTTGCACTTTCCCAACTTCTCCAGAAGAATACAATTACTCCTTGGAGAACTTTTTTTTTTCTCCTCCCTAACGCTCTAAACAAATTATCCTGCAGATTTTTTTTTTTTTTTTTCACACAAACCTCCGCTGTCTCACTCTCCCTCATTAATTTGGGGCTCACCACAGCTGAGAGCAATAATTGCTTTTTAGTATTCTTGGTGCAGTATGCTATGGGCCTCATTTTCTATAAGTAGATAAGACTAACCACTGCGATGGGATCTGCATTATTAATGCTAGATGTTGTGTTTGGGGGATGTGAGACGGAGCTCCTCTGGAATTCAGTTTATTAAAAAATAGGCCGCTCAATGTCCAAATATGCATGCTCGTGCAGTCATGCATGTCGCTCGAGAAAGAGAGAGAAAAAAACAGTGTTTGTTTGTGCATATCGATGTGTGTGCATGCTCGTGTGTTAAAGGAATATAAATACCACACTATGTCTTTGCATTTTCTGCTACGCCGCCTGTTTTGCAGGTTACTTTGCTCGCAAGCGGCGCGGCCCGCTTCACAACAATGAGAAGTGACAGAAGAGAGAATACCTCTCTCGTTTGTGGCCAGGCTTGACTGGCTCCGTGAGGCCCAGAGCTCCCCGGTGACAGAGTCCTTATTTCTGGGAAGATGGGCCCGTAATCGGACTCATATACTTCGCACCCCTTCCATGTAATTGGACTCTGGGTTCGCACATTTAACCAGAGCTGCCAATCACTTCGTTGGGAGGGGGGGATATGGACAGAAAGTAAAGTGGAGGAATGGAAGGGCGTCTCTTTTTTACCTGGACTGTGGTGTCTGATAGGCAGCAGGCTTTCAAGTGGCAGTCTTTCATGACCAGACTGGAGATTTTCTACTCTAGTGGCTGAGAACAGCTGTTTTTTTGGTCGTCAAGTTGGTCGTCAAACCCTAACTGAAAATACAGGGTTCCTTCTATGCTTTTCAAGGCGATTGATCATTTTCCCAATAACACTTGTGGTGGATAGGAGCGTGACAGATTAGCCTATTGGCTAGTTAATTAGCTAAAGCCAAGAAATTAAAAGTGTGTGTTTTTTTAAAAGTGGACGTAGTCACCGTGACGTCACCCATTGGTTTGTGGACTGCTGTTTTGAAGCCTTGAATTTGGCATTTTGGCCGTCGCCATCTTGGTTTTTGTCCATTGCCATCTTGTTTTTTGGCCATCGCCATATTGGTTTTGGTTTGTCGCCATATTGGTTTTTGTCTATCGCCATATTGGTTTTTGTCTATCGCCATATTGGTTTTTGTCTATCACCATATTGGTTTTTGTCTATCGCCATATTGTTTTTTGTTCATGGCAATATTGATTTTTGTCTATCGCAATATTGGTTTTTGTCTATCGCCATCTTGATTTTTGTCCGTCGCCATCTTGGTTTTTTTTGCAACCAGAAGTGACACGAAAGGTTGAAGCTAAGTATAATGGAATGCTGACATATTTAGGTGACTAGGGTGTGTGCATCCCCTGCTTTATGGTCAATTTGACTCTAAATGGGACCATAATTTACTAAATAAACTTCATGCTGTATTGAAGATGACTTGAAACTAGCGATTGAGACCATAAACTCATGCTGGCTATTAGAAAGAATGCAGGTTAAAGGCACTTATGCATTGGTTTTGCTTTTCCAGTAGTGGTCAAGGAATGCGTCTCGTTATCAACAGCTTTCATTGGGATCATTTCTGTTTCTTTTTTTTGGGTAAAGTTTCAGTGAAAACTGCTAACACTCGGACCATGTTTCTAGAAAGAAATTCTACAGCTGAGATTTCCAAATGTAATTTTTCTATGCTGTGAGCAGCATAAGTGAAAATCAATTTACAACCATTGTATTGGGTTGTTGTCAGAAGTTGTTGTCAGGCAGATATCTCAAGGAGAGATAGAATTTGTTTTTGTGATTTAGGTGAATGAGTGCACCCATACATGCAATCCTCCACAGACAGGAAGAGCAATATAAAGAGAGGAGGATCAATTAGCTTCATTAATTAGAACTAATTTGAGCCAACTTCGTGAGCTCGTTTACCTCTTTGGCTGATGAAGAACGAGGCAGCAGCACGCGGCTATTTGTGTATGCTAATTGCGGTGGTTGTATCAATGCAGCGTCGAGTCTCCCTGCACTGCCTGCGTAGAGACAGATGCCTCTGGAGTCCTACACAGAAGGCGATAGACCATACCTTCTATTCTGTCTGCGTATGTGTATAATCACCATAGACCAGTGATTACACTGCTCTAATTACTGTGGCACATATTGTTGTTTTTGTGTATAATGAGAAGCTGTTTCATCCCACGTGTGGCATTTTAACTTAGACTGATATTAGAAGTTTTCCCTGCAACATTTTTTTGATTTGAGGCTTAAACACTAAGTGCTCTAATGACAGAGACAAGTGAATGCATGCACGCTAACTATGCACAGTATAAATCTCCGCTGCCATACACCAGCATACGCAGAGAAAAAAAAACAAAAAAAACAAGCGCCGCCCGGGGAAGCTTCAGCACGTGCGCACAGCGTAAATTATCGGCCCAGATTGCTTTTCTGGAGTTAATCATCTCCTTTTATGTTATTCATTTGTCAATGGTTATTGTTTGTCAAAGTAATGCAGTCGCCGCACGATATGAAGTGGAATGTAAATTTTGTTTGGGCAACTCATCGTTATGCACAAAAAAAAGGAGGGTAGCCACGCTGCAGGATTTACATTTACAATTACAGTCATGATACAATCATCTCTCATCATAATTCCTCTGCCCGGGATGTCAGCTCCGATAGAGAACAGGCTTTACACACTGCATACCAAACAGCTGCTTGGCAGGCCTGGCACCATGCTTCAGGCCCAGTGATTTACACCACGCAAAGCCTCCCTCCCTCTCTCTCTCTCTCTTCCTTTCTGTCTCGCTCAGCTTCTGTGCACCTCTAATTCTTAATGTCTGCCTCTTTCAGTGTCTCTGCCCCTGTAATTCTCGCCGCTTGTCTCTCCTCGTCTCGCGAAACACATGACCGGGGCCCGGTTT
>CAKALU010042613.1:1977-13456 GCA_916700995.1 Hozukius guyotensis
GGTTTTGGATTATTGCAGAAAATAAGCTCTCTGGCAAACACACATTTAGAATATTTACACGTTTTGTTCAGCAGATAATCTTCACAAATATTACGACTTTTTTTCTCGTAAAGTTATGACTTTATTCTCATAATATTACGACTTTTTTTCTCGTAAAGTTCTGACTTTATTCTCGTAATATTACGACTTTTTTTCTCGTAAAGTTATGACTTTATTCTCGTAATCTTACGACTTTTTTCTCGTAAAGTTATGACTTTATTCTCGTAATATTACGACTTTTTTCTCGTAATATTATGACTTTTTCTCGTAAAGTTATGACTTTATTCTCGTAATATTACGACTTTTTTCTCGTAATATTATGACTTTTTTCTCGTAAAGTTATGACTTTATTCTCGTAATATGACTTTATTCCCAAAATCTCAGATTTTTTTTTTTCCTCAATGTGGCCCTAATACTCCGTCGTAATGACGTAATTGAAACGGGGAACATTGTTCATATTTTTCCGAAAAAATATATATATACAAAAAAATATATATATAAAAAAAATCCAAGTAAAAAGTCCACCGGAAGGGGCGGAGCTTCGGGTCTCCATTGCGTCACTCACCTCTCGTCTCCACTAGCTTTCTAAGATGACGTTAGCTGCTCGCTGCTTATCATGCTGCTGATCATCTGTTAGCCTGTCCTCTATGAACCTGCTTCATAAAGAGACGTATGGAGGACAAGATGTAAAAGGAGAGCGGCTGGAGGACAACCAACAAAGAACTGGAGTGAATTATGAGGTCAGTCGCCAGCTAACTAACAGCTAACTAACAGCTAACGGCTGTTTGGGGCGAATATCCTAGCAACCCAACGGTCAAACTCACCCGGATGTTGCAGGGCGACAATTAAAGGTTATTGTGAGAAAGAACAGGTGGTTTTATATTGCTTTTGTTATGTTTTTCCTTCTGTTGTCAGAGGAAACCAATGCCACCTGTGGATGAGCACGGCCAGCATTGATTGGCTCATTAAGAGGAAAGAAAAAAGGTGGCAATGGGCAGGACATAATTAACACAATACTTACAATTAGTGTGAGATTGTAGAGTTTAAAGGGACTGTTTGTAACTTTGTAAGCGTATAAATGTACCGGGTCGGGGCACATGCGCGCTCGCGTGTTGCCGCTGTCTCGTCTCCTCTGCCTGCTTGCCTTCACTCAGACAGCGCGCGCGTTCTCGCGTACTCGCTCCACCTCTAGACGTGAACGCGCGCTCACTACACACTGCAGAAGAGTTAGTTTAGCTCTGAGAATATCTAGTGAATGTACAGTGGACGTTTTGTGCAGAAATAAATGCTGCAGCTCCTCCAGACCAACAGAGGTTTTCCGTGTCTTGTGAAGTGACGGAGCTCTTCAGAGAGAAACGTTGTCGCCTCGTTACCGACCGGGTGCCGGTGTCTCCCTGCTCTCTCCAGCAGCGGGCGGAGACGAGACGTTACTCGCTGCAGAGCCCCGCTGCCTCAGCCTGCGCTGGATCAGATCTAAGTCATGTTCATGGAGAGACCTTCGTCTGGTCAGCTAACATTACTGCCAAGCAGCTGAAATATAGAGTGATATTGTGGTTTTAGCTGACATGTGTCGCCTCACTGTTTTGAGCGATGCTCGTTCAGGTATATTTAGAGCAAGCGCAAGCCCTACGCTTTTTCTTTTTCTTTTTTATTGTTGATTTCACGGCCACAGGTGTCGCTGTTAACAAGCATTTCTGAAAGTTACAAATAGTCCCTTTAATAAATTAATTAATTAATAAAAAAAATAAAAATGATAAATTAAGCCATTTTAGGCAAAAAATAAAAATAAATAATCTGTCTGGAGCCACAAAACATTTGAGCATTGTGATGAATGTAACACAGTTTATAGTCTAAGTATATAGAATATAAGTCTAATGCAGTGAGGGCCAAAGAGCAAATGTACTACGAAGTATTAGGGCCACATTGAGGGAAAAAACATCTGAGATTTCCAGAATAAAGTCATAATATTACAAGAATAAAGTCATAACTTTACGAGAAAAAAAGTCGTAATATTACGAGAATAAAGTCATAACTTAACGAGAAAAAAAGTCTTAATATTACGAGAATAAAGTCATAACTTAACGAGAAAAAAAGTCGTAATATTACAAGAATAAAGTCAGAACTTTACGAGAAAATTTTTTGTAATATTACGAGAATAAAGTCAGAACTTTACGAGAAACAAAGTCGTAATATTACGAGAATAAAGTCAAAGCTTTACGAGAAAAAAAGTCGTAATATTACGAGAATAAAGTCAGAACTTTACGAGAAAGAAAGTTGTAATATTACAAGAATAAAGTCATAACTTTAAGAGAAAAAAAGTCATATTACGAGAATAAAGTCATGACTTTATGAGAAAAAAAAGTTGTAATATTAAGAGAATAAAGTCATAACTTTACGAGAAAAAAAACATAATATTACGAGAATAACGAGAGAAAAAAAGAAAATAACACGTAAAATTACTACTTTATAATATTATGACTTTATTCTCGAAATCTCAGATTTATTTTTTTTCCTCAATGTGGCCCTAATACTCCGTCTTACCATAGACCTACAACAATGATAAATTAAAATTAAAATGTAAACAAAAAAACAGTTATTCATTTCCACAATTTTTTTAAAAGAAACCACAGGGAGCCACTGGAGAGGAGCTTAAGAGCCGCATGTGGCTCCGGAGCCGCAGGTTGCAGACCCCTTGTTTAGGGTAATTAATCTCCGCCTGTGTAACATGTTCAGTAGCAGTTTTATTATTTATGGCGCAGTTTTAATTCACAGCACATGATGCCCCTATTTCTGTCATTGCCTCACATTACCACTTAAATACTGTAATGTTGCTCTTGTTGTGCAGAATTATCTAATATTAGGAGGAGGAAACATGCTAGTAATGGCATATCAGTTCACTCAGTGATTTAAAGATTTGTGGATATATTGATAGTTTATACTGTAGCTAATTGACCCTGTTTGGTCTGTAATCGTGACTGATTATTTATAGAATATAGTATATAATGGTTGATTGATTGAATTATTCCAAAACTGTATCTGGCAGGAACATAGTTGGAAACAAGTGGTGTGTGTGTGTCTTTCTCTTGAGGCAATTCAAAGGCTACAACTATTGTCAGCATATGTTATTTTTTTTTTTTTTAAATCTCTTTTTTTAATGTGATAAAATTTGCCACAAACTATTATGACAATTGTAGGCAGGTGCCAGTTCCCAATGTCACAGAAGTAGGTCATTTGGTGTTTCCTAAAAACACACTTTCATACAAGCTTAATTGAATTAAAATGATTAATGAAATAACGACAAAATACATGGAAATTAAGGTTGGTTTGAATGTGTACAACATGGCTCAACTTGAAATCAATGCAACTCAAAATTCTGATGACTTTATTTATTTTGTGTTTCAGCGTTTAGATGGTTGCGGGTGGACTGGTGTTTACACGGCCCGTGGGAACTATGGAAGAGTCTTCAGGTTTGTCCAAAAAAAGTCATACAAAATGTCATAGTATAGTATGCCATAAAAATACCATGAAAAATGTCATTATATCGTAGGCTTTAAAACTACTAATATAGTATGTCAGAAAATATCATATTAAAATATGCCATGAAAGTCCTAGTATATTATGTCATCTATAAGTCATAAAAATGTCATAGTATAGTATGCCATAAAAATACCATGAAATAATGTCATAGTATAGTATGCCATATAAAGTGAATGGATGGTATGCCTTATAAAAAAATAATACAATATGTCATAAAAACGTCATAGTATAGTATGCCATGAAAATGTCATAGTATAGTATGGCATAAAAATACCATGAAAAATGTCATAGTATAGTATAGGATAAAAATACCATGAAAAATGTCATAGTATAGTATAGCATAAAAATACCATGACAAATGTCATAGTATAGTATGCCATAAAAATACCATATAAAATGTCAAAGTATAGTATAGCATAAAAATACCATGAAAAATGTCATAGTATAGTATAGGATAAAAATACCATGGAAAATTTCATAGTATAGTATAGCATAAAAATACCATGACAAATGTCATAGTATAGTATGCCATAAAAATGCATAATATTAAAAATTAAATATATATTAAATATATATTACATTAAAAATATAGTGAAATATGCCTTGTAGGCATAGTATATTATGTCATCAAAAAATGTCATTGCATAGTTCACCATAAAAATGTCATAGTATAGTGTGCCATAAAAAACATCATAGTATAGTATGCCATAAAAAGTCTTAGTATAGTATGCCATAAAAATGTCATAGTATAGTATGTCATAAAAATGTCATAAAAATCAAGATAAGAAATATTTAATAATTGTATTTCTTTTTCTGTGGTTAGTAATTCCTTTTTCTTTTTTTTTTAAAGCCAAGTCTAGTTTTTAAAAGCTTAATAGACTGCTTACCTTGTGCTCATTTCTTGCAACTGTGACACCCCTAGATGACTTGTATGTACTAAACATTGTCACTGATAAGTGCAAGGAACGTTGTTTTGCTCCCTTTTGTAGCCATTCCACTTTGGGTTGATGTTTTCCTTTTCTACCATTGGCAATGCAATGCGACGTAGCAGCTTGAATGACATTTTAATAACTGTGTGGCAAATGAGAACAGATGTATGACTGTACAGCTGTTATAGTAAAGTATGCCATAAAAATATCATGAAAAAGTAATAGTAATTGTAAGAAAGTCAATGTATGGTGTGCTGTAGAAATTTCATTAAAAAATCTAAGTATGGTATGCAATGAAAATGCCATAGAAATGTCATAGTATAGTATGTCATAACAATGGCAGAACAAATATCATAATATTGTCATCAAAAAGTCATAGTATGCCATAAAAATGTTAAAAAATCATAGTATATTGTCATAAAAATACCATGAAAAATGTAATTTTATAGTATGCCATAAAATTAATAATATAGTATGTCATAGAAAATATCAGTTAAATATATCATGAAAGTCATTGTATATTATGTTATCAAAAAGTTGTGAAAAAATGTCATAGTATAGTATACCATAAAATAATGTCCTAGTAGTATGCCAAAGTGAATGGATGGTATGCCATAAAAATAATAATACAGTATGTCATAAAAAATGTCATAATATAGTGTGCAATGAAAAAAAATATATTATGTCATAAAAATGTCATGGTATAGTATGTCATAAAAAAGTCATAGTATAGTATGCCATCATAAAAAGACAACGTATGGTATGCCGTAAAAATGTCATGAAAAAACATATTATAGAATGCCATAACAAATGTCATATGTCATCAAAAAGTCATAAAAATGTCATTGTATAGTATGCCACAAAAATACCATGAAAAAAAATTGTATATTATTTATTCTGAAAAGTCATAGTACCCAAACGGAAAAAGTGAAAAAAATGGAGAGCAGTTTTTTTTTGTTTTTTATTGAAAATGCCCTGAATGACCCCTTAGGTACATTCACCCCCTTTGAGTACATTCATACAGTAGAAGACCAGGACGTAGATGTGATTGAAGAAACTCTGTCATCCTCATATTTGGGCCGGAAACTCTGCACTCATCTGGGGAGTAAAGAGAAGGACAACATAAGAATTTGGATCACATACATCTGTGCTTACTACTACAATGGGTTTTGATAACAAAGTGCCAGTTTAGGGAGCCAGCATATGATTTAGGGTCACACAGTAAAAGTGTAGTGTGTTATGACATAACATACTATACTGTCACTTTTTTATGACTCTTTTTTCAATATACTATGACTTTTTTCAACATACTATACTATGACTTTTTAAAAAGAATTTCGACATTTATACAATGATTTTTTTATATATTACGCTATACTAGGACTTTTTACATTTATTTTTTGACATATTACACTATGACTTGCTATACTATGACTTTTTTTTATTTTTTCAACATATACTGAGATTATTTTTTAAATACTACACTATGATTTTTTTCTTTCATGCTATACTATTACTTTTTTAAAAAAAATACTACTACTACTACTATATTACTTTTAAAACATACTATACCATGACTCTTTTTTTTTTTTTTTTTTTTTTTACTTTTTGACATTATACAGTATTTTTTTTATATATTACACTATAATTTTTTTCGACATGTTATACTATGACTTTTCTTAAAACTGTTTTCAGCTATACTGTGACTTTTTCTTAGACATAATTATACTGACATTTTTTTTATTTTTTCAACATATACTAAGATTTTTTTTTTCATACTATACTATGACTTTTTATTAAACAACAATTCGACATACTATATTGTGATTTTTTAGAAAGATTTCGAGATTACAATGTTATTTTTAATTTATTACACTATAATTTTTTTCAACATGCTATACTATGACTTTTTCATACAATTTTTCGACACAATTTACTATGACTTTTTTTCGACATACTATGACTTATTTTTTCAACATACTATACTATGACTTTTTTTCATGAAATCTTTCAACACAATTTACTATGACTTATTTTTTCAACATACTATACTATGACATTTTTCATAAAATGTTTGGACACACTTAACTATGACTTTTTTTCAACGTGCTATACAATGACTTTTTTTAATGAAATTGTACGACATATACTATGACTTTTTTTATAAAATTTGACACTTTGACTTTTTTTCAACATAATACTATGACTTTTTTCATAAAGGTTTTCGACTACTATAATATGACTTTTTCATGAAATTTTTCGACAAACTGTACTATGACTTTTTTTCATAAAATGTTTCGACACACTTTACTATGACCTTTTTTCAACGTACCATACTATGACTTTTTTCAGCATACTATAATATGACTTTTTTCTTGAAATTTTTTGACATACCATATTATTATTTTTTTTAATAACATTTTTCAACATACTAAATTTTGTTTTCATAACTCTTTTTGACATACTATACTATGACTTTTTTTCATAATTCTTTTTGACATACTATAATATGACTTACTATACTATGACTTTTTTATGAAATTATTCGACATACCATACTATAATTCTTTTTTCATAAAATTTTGACATGCTATATGACTTTTTTCATGAACTTTTTCGACATATATACTATGACATTTTTTGACATACTATACTGTGACTTTTTTTATGAAATCTTTCGACATACTATACTATGACGTTTTTTCGACAAGGTTTTTGACATACTGTACTATGACTTATTTCATGAAATGTTTTGACATACCATACTATGACTTTTTTTTAACATACTGTACTATGACTTTTTTCCTGAAATTTTTCAACATACTATACTATGACTTTTTTTTGACATACCATACTATGACTTTTTTTTGACATACCATACTATGACTTTTTTCATGAAATTTTTCGACATACTACTATGACTTTTCTTTTAGTTTTTTCGACATACTATACTATCACTTTGTCATGACATACATATAATGTGACTTTTATTCTTTTGCCGGACTATTCTATGACCCTTTTCGTGACATTTTTATGGCTTACTATGAGTTTTTATTGAGTTTTTTTTTTTGAAGAAAGTTTATCTGTTTGTTTATTTTTATCATTATCAGATTCTGATGAGCTTCTATTGCTGTACCATTGAGAGCATCCTCACCAACTGCATCACGGTATGTTATGACAACTGCTCTATCTTGGATCAGAAAGCACAGCAGAGGGTGGTTAAAACCGCCCCACGCATCACCAGTTCTCCACTTCCTGCCATTGAGGGTGTCTGACGTCTATACAGTACATATCGGGTCTATGGTGTAATCTGTATTTACAGTAATCCGTTTCTATTAGCATTACTGTAATTACACTCTGCACTATAAATTTTCTACTTATACCTGCCATCTTCATACTGTATGTATCTTAGTGTATTCATTATTTCCATTCTTTTCAATGTTATTCTGTATATACTCTGTGCATAACTCTGCACGTTAGCATTTAACCAGAATTGCAAAAAGCAGTAAACTGCATTACGTTGTCTCAGTATCTGTACTCTGTGCAATAAAAATAAAGTTTAATCTAATGTGCTATGACTAAATTAGTTTTTTCCTGCCATTTCTTGAGATACGATCCTATGACATCCTATTTTTCATCATGACTTTTTCTTTTTAAATATTATACTATGACTATTTTTTGACATACTACACTGACTTTTTTTCATAAAGTTTTTCAAAACCCTTTACTATGACTTTTTTTCATGAAATTTTGACATACTATAATATGATTTTTTTCATGAAATTTTTTGACATACTATGCTTTTACTTTATTTCTTAATTGTTTGGCATACTATGCATGACTTTTTTTCTTTAAATTTTTCGACATATTATACTTTGACTTTTTTTCAACATACTATACTATGACTTTTTTTCTTACATTTTTTTAACATACTATACTATGACTTTTATTCATAACATTTTTTGACATACTATAACATGACTTTTTTTCTTTAAATTTTTCGACATATTATACTTTGACTTTTTTTCAACATACTATACTATGACTTTTTTTCTTACATTTTTTTAACATACTATACTATGACTTTTTTTCTTACATTTTTTGACATACTATAACATGACTTTTTCATGAAATTTTTCGACATATTATACTATGACTTTTTTTCATAAAGTTTTTCAAAACACTTTACTATGACTTTTTTTCATGAAATTTTGACATACTATACTATGACCTTTTTGGATGACATTTTTTGACATTCTATACTATGACTTTTATTCATAAAATTTATGACATACTATACTATGACTTTTTTTCAACATACTATACTATGACTTTTTTCGACATACTATACTATGACTTTTTTCAACATACTATATTGACTTTTTTTCATAAAGTTTTTCAAAACACTTTACTATGACTTTTTTCAAAGATACTATGCTATGACTTTTTTTCATGAAATTTTGACATACTATAATGTGATTTTTTCATGAAATTTTTCGACATACAATGCTTTTACTTTTTTTCTTAGAATTTTTTGACATACTATAACATGACTTTTTTTCTTTAAATTTTTCGACATATACTTTGACTTTTTTTCAACATACTATACTATGACTTTTTTTCTTAAATTTTTTTAACATACTATAATATGACTTTTTTCATGAAATTTCTCGACATACTATACTATGACTTTTTTTCATAAAGTTTTTCAAAACACTTTACTATGACTTTTTTTCAAGATACTATGCTATCACTTTTTTCATGAAATTTTGATATAATATGATTTTTTTTCAACATATACTATGACTTTTTTTCATAAAAATTTTCGACATACTATACTATGACCTTTTTTCATAAAATCTTTTGACATACTATACTATGACTTTTTTTCTTAAAATTTTTCAACATACTATTCTATGACTTTTTTTCATAAAATTTATCGACATACTATACTATGACCTTTTTTCATAAAAATTTTTGACATACTATACTATGACTTTTTTTCATAAAATTTTTCAAAACACTTTACTATGACTTTTTTCAAGATACTATTTTTCATAACATTTTTCGACATACTATACTATGACCTTTTTGGATGAAATTTTTCGGCATACTATACTAGGACTTTTTTTCATAAAGTTTTTCGAAACACTTTACTATGACTTTTTTCAGAATTCTTTTGACATACTATACTAGGACTTTTTTCATGAAATATTTCGACAAACTACACTGACTTTTTTTCAACATACTATTATATGACTTTTTTCATAAAATGTTTTGACACACTTTACTATGACTTTTTTGGATGAAATTTTTCGACATACTATACTATGACTTTTTATCAACATGCTATACTATGACTTTTTATGAGTTTTTTATGGCATACTATATAATTACTTTTTGGGGGCACACTTTACTACTATACTGTTTTTTTAATGACATTTGTTAAGACATACTATTTTATTATTTTTTTATGATATACTAAACATTATGAAACAATAAAAGTATCAAGACAATATTTAGCTTTACTAGTGTTTCCTTACTCTGAGTCGTCCAGCATCCTCTGCTTGTCTTAGATCTCGTCTCAGAGGCGACTGAGCTGCTTCTAATGAGCCTCACTGTGGTTCTTCAGCAAGCTCCTCCAGCGTTATCTGGAGGACGGAGACGCAAAAAAACACATTACAGACACACAATCATTCAATTATAAAAATTATGTCATTTGACTGTTGCAGTTTCCAGCTGTGTACAGTGTTTTTCAGGTCCACCCAGCCTCACCTTGATGTCCTCGTCTCCAGCCAGTCTGCTGCTCGTCACCTCCTGTCTTTTCTCTGAGAACCAACAAAGAAGAAGAATGAGCTCCTTAAATTGGCTGTAATGTCAGCTTCAGGTATTCTGAAGTTCTGGACATCAGAGATAATGATATTCTCGGGACGTGTAAATCACACTGAATGATGTCCAAGTGTGTGACAAATAAAAGCACCTGTCTTAACATGCAACACAACTGACAGTTAAAGTAAAAATCATACAACAATAATACACTTTTATAGAATTTATAATTACATAGTTAGTATTAACACTGGAAAGTGGCAAATTGCATAATGTTCATGAATAAAATGACAAAGATATGCAGGATTTGGACAAACCTGAAGACTATTCCATAGTTCCCACGGGCCGTGTAAACACCAGTCAACCGTATAAACGCTGAAACACAAAATATATAAAGTCATCAGATTTTTGAGTTGAATTCAAACCTGAATTAAAAAGTGGATATTTGCACTGATAAATTATCTTACATTTCCTTTCATTTCCATTCATTTTGTTGTTAATTAATTGATAATCTTAATACAATTAAGCTTGTATGAAAGTGTGTTTATAGGAAACACTAAATTACCTATTTCTGAGACACTGGGATCTGGCACCTGCCTACAATTATAGGAATATTAGTCAGACTTTTTGGCAAATATTTTTTTTTTGGCAAAATATGACAGACTAAGGGGCTTTTACGGTTTCAGTTTAAAAGGTGGCCCTAAATGCAAGACACCAGGCAGACAGGTAAAATGAATAAAATAATAATTAAAGCTGGTGGTAAAAACAAAACTTACTGGAAACAAAACAGAGCTGGCTGAGGCAAAACAAAGTACAAAAGAAAAACACCAAAAACTAAACTTAAGGACACGGTACGATGGCAGGATGAACACCAGTAACAATGCAGACGACCTGACACTGACAGAGAGCAGGGTGATTAAACACAGGTGGAACAAATCCGGGTGGGAACATGAACATGTTACACACAGCAGAGATTAATTAACTTAAACCATATTCAAGCAAGAGAAAATATATAAACATTCCCTTTAAAGGGAAATGTGTCAAGTATTTAATACTCTTATCAACATGGGAGTGGGTAAATATGCTGCTTTATGCAAATGTATGTATATTTATTATTGGAAATCAATTAACAACACAAAACAATGACA
>CAKALU010042623.1:2579-12632 GCA_916700995.1 Hozukius guyotensis
ACTTTGTTTAGCTCTTTTTTTTTACTGTGTTAGCTGATGCATCTTGTTTTTTGCACTATCCCCTTTGCTGCTGTACACTGCAAATTTCCCCACTGCGGGACTAATAAAGGAATATCTTATCTTATCTTATCTTATATTTCAGGAGTTAACAGCCAAAATATAAAGGGCTTTATAAAATGGCAACATGGTGGTGCTATCCCATCAAAAATCACTTGTTAGTGGCTTATAAAAAAAAGTATAATCGCAATACAAATTCACCCCGTTATGTTCCGTGATGTCACGAGTGACGTCACAGAGGAGGTCAGCAGCACTACCAGTTATTGGGCGGGGCTTATGTTCCACGTCATACGTGACGTTCTGGCCTCCCAAAACCGAGTTTACTTATAGGACCCGTTTCTCTCCTTCCTCTAAGCTCCGGTCTCCCATTTAGGAGACCTTGGAGTGCTCTGATCTCTGTCAGACGCCAGAGACAAGGTTGTCAGCCTAGGCTACACCTCGCCACGGGCATCTCCTCTACCTGCGGGGTAGGTTTTGATCCGTGGCGAAACTGCCAGGCATGGACGTGTGCATGGAGCTAGTGCTCCACTGGCACGTAGGCTTCAGGCCACAGCCATGTTTCAGAGTCCAGCTGCCAGGCATGGACGTGTGCATGGAGCACTAGGCTCCACTGGCAGGTAGACTCCAGGCGAGATTCAGGGGTTCAGAGCGATTTTCTTTTTGGGAGGGGGGTTTTGTCTCAAATCAAATAAGCTGACACAGCTTCATAACTATCACCAGTGGTGGAATGTAACTAAGTACATTTACTCAAGTACTAATCAATTCTGAGATGTGAACAGGATTATTCTAGCAGTTTTCACTTTATGTATCATGTTGACTACCGTTCATATTTTTTTCTGAAATAAGTTCCCATGGGATCCACCGATGCACCCCTCAGAGGAAATACATCACTACCCAGTTAAAAAAAAACAAGTGCACTGAAGTTCACTTAATTTAAGTATACTTGGTATACTTCCATATGCACATGTGATTAGTGTACTAAAGTGTTTTATTTTTGGGTGTACTAACAATGTAGTATACTAATGATATGTCATTAGTGCTACTTAAGATATGCTAAAACATAATTAAGTGTACTAAGTGTACTATTTTGACACACCATTATGATGCACTTAAATATACTCAAGTATATATTTTTTTTACTAATGAGGCACTTTTTAAAAATGAATTATTTTTATAATCAAAGTATATTTTAATCCACTTTTCAGATAACTGTTTACACACTTAAAGTATATATATATAAAAAGACATTTTAAATTCAATTAAAATGTGTGGATAATACACTATAAATATAATTTATTACAATTGGAATGACTGAAGTTTACTTAAAATATAACTGAAATACAATAAAGTGTAATCATATAACGACTGTCCCACTGCGGGACTAATAAAGGAATATCTGATCTTATCTTATCTCTTACTACATCATAAAGACACACAAAATGACTGCAGACAACGGTAAAACCAAGATGAGCTTTATTCATATGTTATGACAAGGTCAATAGTTATCTTGTGTAGGCTATGTGAGGACAAGTGGACGTTCATGGTGGCATTTATCAAGCACACATATTCCAAATTTTAAGATGCATGAAGGCTGGTCCTGCATTCAGAGAAAGCCAGGCTGAAATTTTCAACAAAAATATTGGTACTGTTTCAAGCAGGTTTCCATGTCTACTGATGAAATGAATCACCCTTTTGGGGGATATACAGCCCTGATAGCAAATTTACAGTTTATGACAATGTTCTCTCTCTATATATATATACAAAATGAGGGTTAAGGCTAAAATTTTAGTCAGAGGTGTTAGGCAGATGAATTGTAACGAAATCCCTGATATCTGGCAAATGGCTGTGAGAAGGTTCTCCAGAGTGCAAAGCATGCCAAGCTGCCTATATAAACTCTATTGAGCACACTGGACAAAGGAAGTCAATGTCGTCGCACCACTCACATGATGAATTGAGGCTGCATTCAGTCGTACAGTTGGAAGATACTCTGCTTTCAAATAAATAAATAGCCAAATGAACAAACAACAAAGCACACAAATGTTGAACTAGTACTATTACGCACATCATATTCAATTGTGGTCTGGTAGCAAAAAAAGACTTTCACTGCATCTTGAGGATAAACCTTTTAGTGTATACTGTATTTCAGGACAACTTGTTTTGACAATTTTCTCTACAGCAGCTAACGATGAAAATCTATATTTGGCGCCTAAACCGTGGTGTTAATTCAACGATCAAAGCCTCTGAAATGTTAATATTTTAGTACGGACCTTTCTGGACAAATCCACTCAATAATACCTCAAAGGCTAAATTTATTCCCCTTTATAATATCAAACAATTCCCTTCTGTCCCTTACATTGGCAGCATCGGCACATTATGAGCCATGACAAAAAAAACAAAAACAAAAAAAACATAGCATTTCCTAACTACTTTTCCCAACACCCACAATGGATTATATTAAAACCAATATTACATTATGACACATCACAATGTTGTTCAATTCTGGTGACATGAAAGAAAATGAAATTGCCTATCACTAAAGCTTTGAAAGATACAATACAAAAGGTCACGAATGTACCACCGAGACAAACCGTTTTACCGTCAGCGTGGATTATTAATCCCAAAACAAAACAAACCTTTGCAGACCCGAATATGAACATAAAAGACATGCGGACCAACTTCACATCACTTGATGTCTAAAGCGGATGAAATTGTCATGGCAACTGTATTTCTTCATCTCAAGTAACAAGATGCGCATGACTAGAAATGACTAGGATCTGAAAAATGCAGTCTGTTTAAGTTCCCATTTTGAGTATAAGTGACACCAGCTGTAGCCAAAGGCCATTTCATTTTAGAAAAACAGTAGCATGTACATGTTTAACAGTTACTGTTCACATCCAAGTGTTAAATAAATGGTGATGAAAAGAATTAGAGAGGGATAATGAAAAAAAAAACCTCTCTGTGACAAAATGACAGCATATTTGTGTGCAACACAGACCATTAGGGCCTATATGCATAAAGATCTTCAGGAGTGCTCATCTGTCTTTGATCATTTTTATCTCTTCAGCGTTTTCTTTTATATGAACAAACCAGTGAACTTAGATCAGTACAATTATTAGAAGCCTGTTGATATGGGACCTGGTCATTTTTCTCACCATGGGTCACTGCGTGTAAAGGCTGATGATTTGGTTAGATACCTGAGTAACTGTACTGAGGAGGTGGCACACAGCTCAGCTATATGCCAAAGAGTAGCTATGCTCATAGCCACACAACAAGTCAAACAACAGTAGTATTTTGTGCACTGTGGACACCAGCCATGGGTGGTTACTTATACAGGATATAAGAGCAATGACCGCATGTGTGAGAAAAATGTTAGTTGACATTCGCCCTGTGGAGCCCCATGACAGTGAAGCAAGGGCCAGCTAGCTCTGGACAGCAGCTCTCCAGTGTCCTCAAAACCATTTAATACTGTTTCTATTGAAATGCAGTGTGGGTGAAGAGACCAATCCTTCTTTACATCTTTCACATTGTTTCGGGGTAGAGACAGTATGTGCCAACAGATCAGCTGCTGGTAATGGCACTGCACCATTTTGTGTTGAGCAGGGAACATTCTGCCTCAATTGCACATATACCGAAAATAATAACACAGAAAGGCCACTAAATACATGGAAATACAGTAATAACAAAGACATCCAGTGGGACACAGACAGTACCTCTGTAAATGAAGGGAGAGCCTCCTAAATAAATCAAACATTTCGCTTCCGAGTAGCACAACGATATGACTCAGTGACGGTGAAAATGATGCGTTATGAATAGCAACGATGATAGTGATAATCACAATAGCAGGAGTAACAGTTTAAAGTCTGTTTGTGGCGGCATGGACTGTGAAGAGTTTCCGGTATTCCATATGGGAGTGCTTTAAGGAGCCCGTCAGGTCCTGCTCAGCAGATCCATACAAGTCATGAAGGACAGCACATGGTAGCAGCTCAGCACATGGAAAGCCAGGTGGCACTGTACCTCATTGTATCACTTCCTCCTCCACAAGATGGGTTGTTGTCTAGTTTTTTCCGCCCTCTGTTGCTCATTTGCCTCAAGTTACAAATCAAACGTGTTTCTTTTGTTCTCATTTGTATTTTGATCTCCCTGGCATTCTCACATTGCATACTTGTGTGTCCATTCTCTTGCCGATTTGTTGTACCTGTAAAACACATGCAAGGTTTGGAAAAGGTTTCAGATGAACTTGAAAACTAAGAACTTTATCTCCAAAAAATAATAAGTCAGTATGGCCCTGTTCAGACCTGGTATTAACATGCGTCCTCAGTGATCGGATCACAAGTGGACAGCTCTAAGTGCAAATGTGAACGCACTCAAGACACATTGAGGACGCATTTAGATCGGATCTTTCAGACCACATTCAGAGGTGGTCTGGGCCACATATGGCCACATTCTATTAGCAGTGTGTATGCGAATGTGTCCTGGGTCACATCAAGGACTGCCTACTCAACTGACGTCCCACTGGGATCCATGGGGTCTCACTGCCCCTCTCATGTGAATAGTCAGGCAGACATGAGCGCTTGTCTGCCTTGCAGCAAGGAAACAGCCTCTGTACTCTACTGTATCCTGTCGTTACAACTGTATTTTATTAAGATATATTTTCTCTATAGGCTACATATCTACAGACTAGGCACGCAAAGTGCATTATTATTATTATACTCTTGGAGGTGTGTCAGTGTTTTTGTTCTGCTGCTTTGCACGGAGCTGACACACGCCCGCCCGCCCACTCGCTGTCTCTCATCCCCGGCTCTGGAGCTCTGTGCCCTGCTGTTTCCTGGCAAAGGCAGCGGTGCCAGGGGAGCAGAGGTCCCCGGGGACCGCCGATACAATAACCTTATATTTTGATGTTAATAAAATGTACCCGAATCCAGGAATATGTAGGATATTACTACTGACATTCCTGTAATATTACGTCACAACGTCTGCTGTATTAGCCATGTGTTTACTACGTGTTTATTTGCATATAGAACGGGGAAGTGAGATCGGATCACAAGTGGACACTCAAGACGCATGTGGAGATGCATTCTAATGCCAGGTGTGAACAGACGTACTTAAAGCTCTCCACTTGTGATCGGATCACCCAGAACGCATGCTAATGCCAGGTCTGAACAGGGCCTATGACCGTGAGCAAAGCTGAGAGATATGTGGAAAATCGCATTCAAGTTTTACACTCACCTTTCCCTGTCAGCCTTGTACGTATGGGCGATTTCTGGTACCAGTGGGTCGTCTGGGTTTGGATCGCAAAGAAGAGAGCAGATAGACAATAATACTGTGGAAGAATGAAACAGAAAGTAATTAGATAACATTAACAGAAACTCAATGTGACAATGAGAGGGGATTCATTGGCTACGGCCTTGACAGACCTACTCCTAACACCAGCACAGCCTCGTGTGATTTAGATAATCATCACAGTAGGGCCAAGCTATATTAATAAAAGAGAATATCAATATATACATGACCCAATACCTTAAAATATAATTTATTGTGTGTTTGTGCATTATTGAGAATAATGATCAAATATTTACAGGCACTGATGAATTTACTCATACTGTACATTTTCTGTATCCTATTAAAAATAATATTAAATCGAAAAGTATTTCATCTGATACAGGATTCCATTTGCTCTGATTTGACTTGTCTTTTTACATTTAAACATGACACTTAAAGTCACAGACCTGATTTGACATTTTACATTCAGTCTCAACACCTGACTTGAGACTAGAGTCGCACGGTTGAAGACCGACATGAGCCTGGAAAAAGTTTAATTGAGGGAAAAGACTTGTGTGACAAGTTCAATTTTTCACATGATGCCTATCATGAACGGGAAGAGCAGCAATCAGCATCAAGAATGATCTGTACAATGTACTTGAAAGTCAGTGGACAGTATTTTAGCACTGGGGAAGTACACTAAACACCATTTGAAGGCATACAAGAGCTCTGGACTTCAGTTGGAGTATAGCTGAAAGGTAATCAAGATTGTGACACACTTAGTGGTCCAAAAGAGAATCTAAGGTATGATTTTACCTGAAAATGTAACATACTTTCGATAAAATACCCATTTTATAGTCGGGTTTCATCATCAGGATTCCACTTGTATCACCAAATTGCAGTGATTTATTTACACTTATTCTTTCCGAATCTGTTTATGCAGACAAATTTGTTAGGATTTTTTTTTCTTCAAATGATGCTGAATGTTTGCCAGTTTACCACCCTGGGCAGAGTGATTGTGGTAACTTCCACATCCTCTATAGAGCGTTCTACTTGTGGACGTTTTGAAGTGTAGCTAATAACATGAATACTGCTTGCATCACATCTAGCTGTGACAGAGTCAGGGCCCTAACACTGTGTATACCGAATCAACATTCACCACTGTTTTAATTAATAAAAATGTCAACACACTAGTATGGATATTGTATTATCACTTACCTTTTGATACTGTAAGTGCAGGTGACCATTGTGATCTCAGTATATCCAGACAAATACTTCCATTGCTGTTGATATTAGGGTGGTAAATTTTTGTTGTGAATGCAACCTGTGACAAAACGAGAAAAGAATGTTGTCATTTTCCAGTGAAGACAATTACCTTTACCACTACAGTAAAATAAATGAATGAGAAGTGAGTTGTAACATGTGACACACAAGACAGACCCTTACTCACTTTGGGTGGTTTGAAGGGGTAATCTGTCGGGAAGTGAATGGTGAGGAAAAACACTCCACTCTGATATGGGCTGTCACTCTGTTGAAATAAAAATAGAAACAAGATAAGTTAGTCGACAGCAATTTCATTGTTTTTGTTTCATATTTCAGTCATATCTCAAATGGGTTAAGATATGGTTTCACTTACCGGACCCATTATTGTTGCCTGCCAATGAAACACTGGGAAAGAGATTAATAAAAGATGAATAATGCATTTAGCATATATATATATTTGGATGCAGACTCCTGACGCACAATGACATACTCTAATGATGTAATCTTAAAAGCTTATTTATACATAGCAATAAGATATTATTACATTCAGGCATACACTGAAGCAATTTCCTATCTACTTACAATCATCCCCAACTGGTCCAGCAGAGCACTGAGCAGGTGGGTCCCTTTGCAGGTCTGACAGTTCCTAAAGGCAAGACAGTCACACAGGCTACATTTTAAAGTTGGTTGTTTTATATTTATTTATACTGCGTATATGTGGGGTACACAAGAAAATATGCTGATGCATGAGCCTCAACATTAGGGACAATGTACTATACATAAAAATGTTGGATCATTTGGATAAAATCAAACAGGTTTAAACTCTTACACCAGACAGGAACAAACAAGAAAACGACCCAACTCTAGCTCAGGGGCTGTTGACATGTAAATGGTAGCTTTAAGACAGTTGACTTCATAAACATTTTAGTCATCAGTTCAATTTAGATCATAGATGTTGACTACAAGAACTTTAAGAACCTTAAACACGTACTATCTGCAACCATCTTGGACTCTAACCACTGCCGCACTTTACACTTACTTTACACTATACATCCTATATACCACTTTATAGACTGCACATATGTACATATTACATTTATTTATTGTACATATATATATTTATTTATTGTACATACTGTACACACTATGTTCACCCATTCACTCTGTATCTTTTATATCTCTATTATTGTTGTTTTTTTTAATCATTTTTGTATACCTTTTACCTCTCCTGTGTTTCACTCGGTTTGCTGATATTGCTGATTTGACACCTGAATTTCCCTCCGGGGATTAATAAAGGTTCATCTTATCTTATATTACAAAGGTGCCAAAGCTTAATAGAAAGAAACAAAAATATACCACTTCATAGACTGCACATATGTACATATTACATTTATTTATTGTACATACTACATTTAATTATTGACGGACTGTACACACTATGTTCACCCATTCACTCTGTATCTTTTATATCTCTATTATTGTTTTTTTTTTTTTTTATCATTTTTGTATACCCTTTACCTCTCCTGTGTTTCACTCTGTTTGCTGATGTTTGTTACTTTGACACCTGAATTTCCCTCCGGGGATTAATAAAGGTTCATCTTATCTTATCTTATCTTATCTTACAAAGATGCCAAAGCTTAATAGAAAGAAACAAAAATGTTCTACAAAAAATAATCAGGCAAAAATGCAAACACTAGTATGTTAAATTCTGTTAATTATATAGTAAGTAAGTAAAGTTTATTTGTATAGCACCTTTCACAGATACAAAATCACAAAGTGTTTTACAATAATAAAAAATACGTCAGTCAATATTAAAAGTACAGGGCTGTCAAGCTAAAAAACACAACAAAACAAACAAATGAGGACAAAGACACATAAACAGGTAACACATACAGTCAAGAAAAGGCCAATAAAAGCAATAAATTAAGTGGAGATGATTATTCAGACGAATTAACAAAAGCCTGTCTAATTAAAAACGTTTTCAGCTATATCGACAACAAAACAATGAGCACTGACAGCAAAACAACAGATGGTTAAATATAAATTAAGCCCGTTATTTAACATCTCTTGAAAGAGAAAGCCTATCTATTCTGTTATATAAATACACACCGTGGCCTGCTCCAGTGGCCCATTTGCCTTTCCATATATGGCAACACTGACACTGAGGGTTCAATTTTGGCAACAAGCAAGCATCTGTCATAAGTGACTAAACACATCACCACCAGCCTTTACTATTAGTGACAAACCACAATGATAAACACAACTTCAAGCTAAGAATTTAAAACCAAAATCCCCTCAAACGTCAATCAGTTACACCAAAGCTTACTGCTAGCATAGAGAGCTGCACTGCTAGTTTACTGCTAACTTACTGTTAGCTTACTGCTAGCTTACTGTTAGCTTACTGCTAGCATAGAGAGCGGCACTGCAAGCTTACTACTAGCTTACTGTTAGCTTAGAGCTAGCTTAATGTTAGCTTACTGCTAGCATAGAGAGCTGCACTGCTAGCTTACTGCAGCTAACTTACTGCTAGCATAGAGCTAGCTTAATGTTAGCTTACTGCTAGCAGTAAGCTCTATGCTAGCAGTAAGCTATCAGTAAGATAGCATAGAGCTAGCTTACTGCTAGCTCTAAGCTAGCTCTGTGCTAGCAGTAAGCTCTATGCTAGCTCTATAGAGCTAGCATAGAGCTAGCTTAGAGAGCTGCACTGCGAAATGACTCGTTTAGCTTTGTTAGCCTCCTTTAGTATTGATGTGCTGCTGAGTGTAACTAAATATCAAACACAAACAAACCGTAGCTAACTGTCATAACAACGCTGTTATGAGTTGTTGTTGTTGACGAGCTAACTGACTAACCGGAGCAGCGGAGCGATGCACCAACAGGCCAACCTGAGCTCGTCTTTGTCTGTGATTTGTTTGACGAAAACAAGCAAAGTAATGCTACAGAAATAATAAAGAAAAAGGCTACACACTTGTAATGCTCTTCACGGAAGAGTCCTACACTCAGGTAATATAATATAAAAGGTAAAGGTTATCAGATGATAAAGAGATATCCACTCACCTTCTGGATTCGTTTCAACGCCATGGCATCAATGGTTGATGCTGGATGTAGCCTGTCAGCTAACTGTTAGCACTAAACACATACAATTCAGTGGCCGCGTACTTACAAGTCTCACTTATCACGTATAATCAGGAAATAATCAAGTCTGACAAAAAGCAAGGCTTGGGGCTTTTTAGTTCAATCTAAGATAAAACAAAGTGTGTGTTAAATCTGAGATCTTTCGTTCGCTTGCAACAGAACAACCGGGATATTTTAGCTGTCTCTCTGCTGTCCTCTCATCTCTCTCCTCTCGGTGCCTGTCAAACAGATTTTTGGAAATATCGCGAGACTTTTCTTACAAATCGTCATTTGACGATTATTGCTAACCTCCATGGTTGTAGTTCCAATATATATATATATATATATATATATATATAT